>JAQFZC010000740.1:0-41620 GCA_034695205.1 Dicyrtoma fusca | reverse complement strand
TTGCGGATCCTTCGGAGCTCTGAAAGCAAAATTCGAACTAAAACTGTCTGTATGGGCTAAGGCTAAATCGGACGTTATTTATTTAATTTTAGAATTGACTTGAGAAGCAAAAGCGACGCTGAATAAGCGGTAAATATGTATTATCTTAACATTCAAAATACCGCTATTGCATAAACTGAAATTGACTTAAGGACTCCTAATGTGAAAATCTAGCAGTATTTCTTCAGCAGCACCTCAAATTAAGGGATAAGATGGGGTTTTAAAAGCTAAAATATGGCTTAAATTGGTTTTTAACACTGTTAGCTTTCAGGGATTTATTGGAAACAGTGAATTTTCAAATTATCTAAGCCTTTGACACTAATGTTGCAGCGGGGTTTAATGTAGACTGTGTAAACCTTTTTTGGATTAATTGCGCTTAAAACGACTATTTAAAACTTTAAAAGGTATAACTAGTTTGTGTAAGGCACTAAAATCGGATAAATGAATCGTTGGGAACGTATTATTATGATGATACATACAATATAGGGATAGTGTGGCCCCTATCCCGCGTGTGTTTTCTAAACTTTGCTAATGTTTAAAGCTATACACACATACTTTAATATAAAAAAAATATTGGCAATATATATAAATTTTTTCGATGAAGCGTGTACTTAGCTCAACTTATAATAATGGTATGTGTAACAGCAAGTATGGCACAACAAAACATTAGCTACAAACTATAAAACTCCCAAAGAGTGACAACGTTTAATTCGTGATTTATTTTTAAAAACCTCGTAACCCTGAAGAAAATTCACTATTAACTTATATACAGTTTTTGTAGATTTGAATAGTTAGTATTTCTAGCGCTTATTATTTTACAGTGTGTGTACAATTTGAATGTAATTTGAGCAATCAAAATCCTATAGGTTGCATTCTACAGAGAATTTATTACATTTCAATAAGATTTCTATAGCATTTCTTTCTTTATACAAAATTAAACGCGAAACTGAATACAAACTGAATACAATTTTGAACGGTATTTATAAACAGCACTAATTTGTTGTATTTTGAAGGCTAGGTTGCCTAGGATACGCCACACTTACTACAATGAAATGTTAACTTCAGATAACAAGAAATGAATAATTTTGCATGAAATACTAAATCAGAAGTATTTTTCTACTGTTTTTTTCTTGTTTCTACCACCACTGCACCGAGCAAACACAATAAATATCGTACATACAGCTAGGGATTCACGGACTCCGTTTCTTATCACTAATATCACTTGTTTCACTAAGTAGATATTTAAACGTAATCCGCCTAAAATGTTAGTAAAAAATGTGGTGGTAAAAAACGGCAATTTAAAAGTTTACCACGAAATTCTGACTCAGAATGCTCTAAATGAGCTATTTTAAAATCTGAGGTACTAAAAAATGTAACACATTTGTGTTTTTAGTTTTGTAATCCCTACCAGTGACCTATTCACCTCAACCAAGGAGACGCCAAGTGGTATTCGATTTTTCAATTAGTGGTAACCGTCCAATATGTGAAGGATCCCTAAATGTAATCAATTGGCCGTCCTTTTTGAACCTGTAGTTACAAATTTTTAAGTTTAGGTGTAGTTGAAAACCTATCCACTCCCCTATTCATGGTATAATGTGGAAAGGAAGTTCCAGCTTAACAGATTAATAGCGTAATATTTTTTTAGGGTTTTAAAACGGCTCGTTTTTTTTAATTCCAAATTTTTAAACTATTGTACACTGATTACGATTACAAAAAGGGTATTGAAAAGTTTACAGAGTTAATTGTAAATATAATTAAGGAAAGGAAGTCATACGTATGTATTTTAATTTGGTTGTTTTCAACTTTGAAAAGAAAGCTGGCTTCAGCCCAATATAGACTAAATAGCTGAATGGGAAGCATTTTGAATTTATAATCATGAAAGTGCATATATAACATTTCAAAGAATTTTTGATTGTAGCGCAACACTGGGTCTAATTTAAAATGTATTTTATTATAGTTTGAAATAAGATTTTCGTAGGTTATGCTGTGACCTAAATGAATGGCATGATTTAAAGCAGATTTATTGGCGAGTCCGTGTAGCTTTATTCTTCCATCCCAAGTGCTGCCACTTTTAATAACTATTTTTCTAATGTATTCCCATAACGGAATAAACTGGTTGCAAGCAGTTGAGAAAATGGTTGAGTTTAGGATTAGGATAGTTGCAGAAAGGGCAATGATTTGATGTGATTAGTCCCATTAATAGCGTAATAAACGTACCACAAGGAAAATTCTTTTTAAGCTTTATAGTATCTATTTTAAAAATGCTAAATTCAATTTTCAAAATGGTTGTAATCGATTCGTTTTTCGCTGAAGACCTGTCAAATGAAGACAGGTTCTTGGTGTATTATATCAAGACAAAAGGTTAGAGTTTATGTTTTGTCCCTGGCGGCAGATTAACCCGCCTACTTTCAAAAGTGTTACAATAATTGAATCAATGAATAATATGAATATTTATAATTTCATTTCCAACGTACTTAGGACCCTGACTTGTGTACATGATGGTGGATGCTCTGAATGTAGTCATATTTTATTTTGGAAAACGTCTGCCTTTTAAGGAGAGGTATTAACAAAAATTCAAAAAACGAGTGTTACAAATCTCATGTACAAAAATCAAGGACCAACGTTTGCAGTGAAAACAATAAGTTATGACACGTCACATTAATCTTAGGTTGTCTAGTGTTGTTAAAATAAAATTCAGCTAAAAAATTCAAAGTTTGAAGGGGAAAGTCCAAAATAATATTTAGAAAACGGTTTTCCATATATCGCATTTTCACAACAAACAAAGACATTTTTTGACTGCCCTCTGCTTATGTAAAATTGTGAGTGCTTTCGAACTTGTCTTCCTCGTGGCTGCGGCCCAAAAATTGTGGCGCCGCGCCAGGAGCAAAAACAATTTTTGATGGAAGATTTTGGCCAAACTTCTTTGGGACACACTGCCGCCGATATGGGAGATGCGCAAAAACCTTCCCCGACAACAATATTTCTACTGTCTTGACGCATTTAGAACACTTGCGGCGGTGGCTCTGCGAGCAGTAGCTTAGGCGTAGCACTGATATTTAGAAATCGAAAAACGAACTATTGGTCGACATTTTGAAATATTTTTTCTATAGAAAACTGAGTTGGAAGAAAAAAGTGCCACAGGGCTGGAAAACACATTTTAAGGCTTCGTTGGGGCAAAATTTAAAATGTCTCGTTGTAAAATGCGTATGGCGTAACCCCGAGCAGCAATAGGTTGGCCAGTTTACATAGGTGACGAGTTTACACAGGTGACCAGTTTACAGGTGACCAGTTTACAGGTGACCAGTTTACAGGTGACAAGTCGCGGAGTGTCGAGTACCCCAATTGAGTGATAATTTCAAAATTCAATATGTAAGCTTTATTAATACCCTACCGTTTAAATACGGCGTCCTTTAATTTATGGAATCTCCGGCCTGATAATACACTGGTATTGGTGTTATTATCAGCGATACTACAGACTTGGGCTAATGGGATACATCCCCATGGCGTCTAGTTGCAACTATTACTACAGACTTTTAAAACTTCATCTGTATATATATTCTAAAGTACTAGTAGTGCTATGTAACTATACATACTTATAGTTAAGAAGATGCATAAAAAGTACTTAGTACTTTTTATGCATCTTCTTTTTTTGTATGTTGAAAATTTGTATCTGAGAGCGCTCTCGTTTCTTCATCCCTTATATAAATTATTGCGTATTGGAATAACAATTATCAACCATGTTGGTTGAGCTGAGGCAAACTTTAAAATGCCTCCCACTAAAGCCAAAAATGACACGGAAACGGAAACTTTGAAACCAACCGAGCCTAAAGTCTCCGATAAGCCATCCAAAAAGGCAAAACTTAAAAAGAAAACATCGAAACAAAAGCTCAGGATTAGTGACAGAGTCGCCGACGGAGGAAGTAAAGCTTCAGATGAAGTAACCATACTCACTGTTCCACAACCCACAACCTGTAAAATCCCTATTAAGAACAATGCTAAACAACCAATTAATAAAGCTCATCGACATATTCTATCAAATAAACCACAAATTAGAAAATTTGTGCCAAATGCTACCAGTTCAGGCAAATATTCGATTTTCACATTTATACCAAGATTTTTGTACGAGCAGTTCCGTCGATATTCTAATGTCTTCTTTCTTGTTATATCTCTGTTGCAGGTAAGAATAATATTTTAGATTGAAATTCATAGTTAAAATGATTCCTAACTTCTTTTGTCTCCAACACATTGCTGATTTTTCTTTTGCTTCTCCATAGCAAATACCGAACGTTTCTCCAACTGGCCGGTTTACAACATTAGTGCCGTTTATTGTTATTTTAACTGTTTCTGCCCTGAAAGAAATAGCAGAAGATTTTGTAAGTTACTTTGCCAACATCATTTGTGTTATGTGCACACACTTCATAAAAGTTAACAGCATCTTATAATTGTAAAATTACAGAGGCGTCATAAATCAGACAGGGACACTAATAATAGGAAAGTTTTGAAATTTAGAGGGACAGCTAGTCCTGCGACAATTATGTGGAGTCAAGTACAAGTGGGAGATTTTTTAAAGATTGAGAATGATCAAGCATTTCCGAGTGATCTTGTCGTTTACTCTTCCAGGTACACATATTTTCATTCAAAACTTACTCAAAATTCAAAATGGTCGGTCTCGAAAATTATAATTGCATTAAACTAAAAAAGGAAGTCACGAATGTTTTTCTAAAAAGGGAAAATTAGTCTTCTTTGTTAGGCTTTGAAAAACGTTCAGTTTTAGAGGTCCAGTAAACGGCACGGTTGGAAACGTTGGGCCGCATTCCATACGGTCAATTACGCGGTTGAACAACTTCTGCGAGCACCACACGTGCCTACAAGTATTTACTTGAGTTTGAAGAGTTGCAAAGTGTTGTATGTATTTGCATGCTTATGAAAAGATGCATAAACAAGATTCTAATTTTTTAATGGTTGAATTGGCTGTCTCAAAATTACCTTGTCTCCGATTAACATTTAATTTAGAGTTATAATGATCCTTGTGTTGTGTGTGTACACAGTATATTTTAACTTGCAGCTTTTAATAATGCAATTTGAGAAACGGCCACCTTGCTTCATTGGAAACGCCGGAAACGGTCATATGTTGTTCACACTTCATTATGCTGAATATTTTCTTTGTTTAAGTGAAAGCACGGGTATTTGCTACATTGAGACTTCAAACCTAGATGGGGAAACAAATCTAAAAATCCGGCAAGCTTTGCCAATAACAGCAGACATCACAGACAAGGATGTTCCGCTTATCCAAGGATATATCGCCTGTGAAGAGCCCAATAGATTTCTGTATGAATTTCTTGGAAAAATCAGTTTAGATGGCGAAACGTAAGATTTAACGTACAAACTGTTCTGTCATTGACTTTACATATTTTGTACACATGCAAACCTTTTCCATCTGGTCATACGATGTCACGACTGTAGGGAAAATGCTTTAGGACCCGACCAAATACTTTTACGCGGATCTGTGCTGAAGAATACCCGTTGGATTATTGGTCAAGCCATTTACACCGGACATGAGACAAAACTGATGAAAAACGCAAATAAAGTTCCTCTCAAACAGTCCACCGTAGACAAAAGTAATTCCTGTTAGACATGATTCTATCTAGGCATTATATTTTGCACAATACAGTGAAAGCTTGTTTTTAATTAAAATGTTATCCTTATTCTAGTTACCAACCGGCAAATATTTCAGTTGTTATTATTGTTGATTGCAATATCAGTTTCGTGTACCACATTGAGCTTATGGTGGTACGAGAGAATAGCACGTCCTCCAACAAATATGTGGTTCTTACCTGTTGCTGAATTAGATGGTCATTTGAATTTTCTTTAGTTATACACAGTGCAACTATAAAAGTTATAAACAAAGTGCAGGGGTTCATAATGAAGTTTGTTTTATTGTTTTTCGCAGATAGATCTTACGGTTTTATCTTTACAATGTTCACGTTTGTAATTTTGTTTAACAATCTTATCCCTATTTCTTTAACGGTTACTCTTGAGCTGGTACGATTTTTTCAAGTAAGATTTCTTAAAAGTTTTGTTAATTAAGTAAAACATGTAATGAACTAAAATTGCGGGCAGTGCCGTAACTTGTGAGCAATTTCTCCACATTGTTCGGTCTTTTGTAAACTCTGTTTGTGCACAACAGGGATTTTTTCTGTTGGTACATTTAAGATTACGAGCAATCATGTTGGTCTTCGTTGGACAAACCAACATATTTATTGCGCACATACTACAGCACTGATTACGGAACGCTGCGCTATGCTGAACGCAAACAAGATAATTCTCAAATCGATTTTGTAAGTTCTAATTGTACATGTCGGCTATTAATGTTTACGTAGGCAGGATTCATTGGCAAGGATCTAGACATGTACTATGAAGAATTGGATATCCCTGCGGTGGCCAAAACTTCCAATTTGAATGAAGAACTTGGCATTGTAATAAATGAATGCACAGCTTGTATATTTACCGTAAAAATTCGAATCATAGCCCTCTTATTTGAAACTTTGGCCGAAACCTTTTGGTATATTTAGAATACCAGCCATCGTTTGCATCCGGTTATTTCTACTTGTATATCATTGGTAATCTTAATGGCGTAATACTATTTCAATGGGTTCCCCAGCTATATTTTGAATCCCACTATCTCTACTATCAGGTCTAAAAACCCATGCCATAATCAGAATACAGAACGGGATATCTTCAGAATCTTTATAGAATGAGTTCGAATTTTTACAGTCTATATATTTTCTTGTACATAATTATACATGCCTATTTACATTATTTCCAGTTCTAATAATATGTACTTTATAATTATTATAAAATATAAATATAAAGCCAGCATTTTTTCTTGTACACTGTAACTGTTAATCTCTGCATGCTGGGGTTCGTCCATGAATTAAGTCGAACATTCTCTATTTTAAAGTTTTCAAAATTCACTAAGGCCCAATTCAATTATTAAAATTTCTGGTTTTTCTCCCCCTAAAGACGTTTACTTGTAGATATATTCTTGCACTTAAAAAGTATTTTACTACAAAAACCATGCTTTTGACAAGGGAGTACCGACCACAATTAGGACAGTACTCTTGGACTTAATTTTTTCTGACCAAGGCATAAAAGATATTACGTAAGAAAAGAACTGAATTCCCGCCCAAATGGCAAAAGTGAAGTATAAAGCACTATGTAGCAGTAAATCACCGTACGCTGGGGCAGTGGGTGAGTTTTAAAATTCTGAGCGACTGCACCTCTTCTGTTTACTTTAAGATACGTACTATAATTTTATTTTTTGTTAAGAAAATAGAAGCCCCTGGAGCAGCAGTGTTTTGCAAAAATATTACTTAATAATTTAAATGTAAATGTTTTGATGGTAACATCCCAGCTTAAATGAAAAGTCCACCCACTCACTTGATATTCATTGCCATGAATTTCATGATGAGCGACTGAATCTTTGCATGGCATGATTTATGGACGACCCCTGTTAACTGTAAAACTCCCAGCTGAAGGGAAAATGCAAATATAATAATAACATGAATTTTTAATTTCCCATGGCTGAGACTATTGCGTGTGTTTTCAGATACGCTACATATTTTCAGATAAAACAGGGACTTTGACACAGAACGTTATGGAATTCAAAGGCTGTTCTATCGGAGGCTACTTTTATCCACCGGAAATAATCAGCGAAGGGCCAAAAAGTCCGTTAATTAAGAAAATCCAATCCAATCATGAATCAGCACAAGCTATTAGAGATTTTCTCACAATTCTGGCCGTCTGTCATAGTGTAATTCCAGATCGTTCTACCGGGGAGCTCGTATATCACGCCTCATCTCCCGACGAACGTGCATTGGTATTAGGAGCAAAATTATATGGATTTGAGTTTGAGAGCAGAACTCCGAATACTGTGACGATCTACGTTGACATTGGGGAAGGTGTAAAAAAAGAAGTTTACCAAATCTTAAACATGCTGGATTTTACATCGGATAGAAAGCGCATGTCCGTTGTTGTACGGCGACCCAATGGGAAACTTACTCTTCTTTGCAAGGTAGTTCATGTATGCATGAAAGAAATATGTTACATTTAAGAAACTGACGATGAGTGCGAAATATTCAGTATTGGACCTTTGCAGGGTGCGGACATGATGATATTCGATCGAGTTTCTTCGGATCCTACGGTTAACTCTCCGGCCATGAAGATCAAAACCCAGAAGCATTTGGACGATTTTTCTAAAATTGGCTTGCGCACACTGTGTCTTGCTGTCAAAGACTTGCCAGAAGAGGTCTACAAGGTTGTTTCAGTGTTCCAAAGCGGACTTGTTACTTGTTAGGGTGAGGGCGCGTAATTGTGTAAGTTTTTGAGAAAGCTGTCTTTAGACGCCAAGACGAACCGTTTAAAGTAAAAATTCAACATAAACGAGAGTTACGACACGTAACATATACTTACATTTAGCTCTGCTTTTGCTAACTTCTGTTGATCGGGTCCGCTCACACGTTTTATGGCAAAACATCTACTTCAAAGTTGAGAAAATTAGCCTAGGCAGGGTTATTGTGTTTTTGGGTTTAATTGTGAAATCGAGGCTTAACTGAAAACTACGTGTCGTTGTATCCTTTTATCGTAAGTGCCCAAACACTTTACACTGTACTTACAGTGCAGTCATTTATTATCTAGAAAAAACAGAATTGCTCAAAATTCAAGAAGGGATCGTCCATATATTACATAATACAGGCAAATCAACTCTAATAATAGGTAACGCATGCTAATTATTGTGCTATACAATCTAACTACTATTTGTACACTACTTTATTCCAAAAATAGCCGGCTAGCATAAAACATCTTCTTTATCCTTTAGTGTTATTTTCGGACCTCAACCACCCGAATTTCAGCATTTCACAATTACTCCACTTCAAATTTTTACAATTAAAACCCTTCTCGCAAAATGCGATTACCTTTTGAAAAAATCAGGTGCAAAATTGAATTTTTTAGCCTCGACATAGTTTGGGTAAATACAAATCATACGCCGCCTTACGCCACCCTATACCATTGTTGTGAAACAAAGGCCTCAAAGACGTGGTTTGCGTATAAAGGAAATTAATTGTAAAACATTCAAAAGCCTAGCTAGAACTCTTGGATTTTTATTTCTAAAAATTACAGCTTGCCCCGTACACTTGCCACAGTTACTCGTTCAGTAATTAAAACGCAAAATAAACCAAGTCTCTATTTTTGACTGACGCCGTCCAACATAAATTTTTTGCAATTACACGCCAATCCATCTGTCACAATTACCCGCATACACCAGAAGTTTTTAACATCATTAGTAAAAATCGTGTTGTTTATTTGCTAAATGTTTTGGTTCCGTTACAGAAATGGAACGATGAGTTTAAAATGGCTCAGACAAACTTGGATCACAAAGATCAACTTATTGCAGCATTGGGCGAACAAATTGAGTCGAATTTACGGCTTATTGGGGCATCCGCAATTGAGGATAAACTTCAGGATCAAGTAAAAATAATAATATATTGTGTAGCAACCTCGAACCATAATCACTATTTATTCGTACATATTTTGATTCATTATGCCGAAATTGGACAAACAATACTTATTAACTTGAAGGTTCCCGAAACGATAGAAATCCTTTTAAGAGCCGGCATAAGGTAAGTCACAAGAATAAGGGCGCCGATCTACCCAGCCCTGACCCTTGAAATAATTAGGCTGTAAGCTATATAATTTTGATAATACAGCGGTTTGTGTACCTAACCTAGTATTTGGGTGTTGACTGGAGATAAGCAGGAAACAGCAATTAACATTGGTCGTTCGTGCAACTTAATCACACCGAAGATGCAACTCTTTCTCATTAATCAGCATGATGTACAGGTTTGTTTCTAGCATGCGCATAGTATTTATGACACCTTTCGGAATACAATCATCGTCTGTATACGTATGTAATTCTTTTAGCGTTTTAGGGGCTCAATTCTAATTTGTTCATTTGGTTAATTTAGAGGACACATTCTACCATTTGCATGTATCTGGAGCAACTTCGTAGTCAGTATGGCGAGTACATTCCTGAAGATATCGACGCCGCCGTTATAATTGATGGAAAAACCCTTCACTTTGCCACAAGCAAAGACCTAAGGCAGGAATTCATTTACCTTTGTACTTGCTGTCGGGTTGTTTTGTGTTGCAGGGCATCTCCTTTTCAAAAAGCAGAAGTCGGTTGTCATTTTTAATTTTTTGCTAATAAATGATTTCTGTGCAATGTAACTGATTTCCTGTACTTCAGCATTCAGTGAATAATGACTTTCCAATGGTCTAATTCAGATTGTTGGTGATGTAACAAAGAAAACCGGAAGAATTACGTTGGCGATAGGAGACGGAGCAAATGATGTAGCCATGATTCAGAAGGCTCACGTTGGGGTTGGTATTGCTGGTCTTGAAGGTTTGCAAGCTGCAAGCTCATCCGATTACGCTATAGGTCAGGTAAGACGAATCCCGACCAGCAACTCTTCGTATTTCATTCTTGTGAAGAATGAACAGATTAGATGGGTTAAATTCGACCAGGCTTGTCCTTACAATTATACAAATTACGCATCGTGTGCGTTGGCATATTACTTCTCACTGTGAAATCACAAGTTCAAGGCAAGAGGCTGACGTAACCTTTGTTTGTTTGTATTTTTACATTTGGCCTATTATTTATGTTTAAGTGGTGACCACAAACGTATACGACGGATAATTATTTCGGCCGAGTCTTAATTTGTAGAATTAAAATTGAAATTGAGGTGATGTCTTTTGAATATTCAATCAACCTTTAGGGTACAGAGTCCAAACCGTTCTGTTCTGTGGTCCCTTAAAAGCACCGCAGGGAGCGAAAGTAATCCCTTTTACTGAGTTGTTAGAAGTTGTACCTATGTGCATGCTATACGGAGCATTGGATTGGCATTATGTGTAATTTCTATCTATGTTTAAAACACATAGAACACGAGTTGTGCTCGTTGATAACTCCCGAGCAGCCTTCTCCAGCCTCGGTTGGTTGTGTTTGATTAATCGTCACAACAACAAGCTTTAAAAACTCCAGCAGTGGTTTTTGCTAGCATTAAAATTATTAAGATAAGGCGTTGCTCGGACGTTCTCTTAAATTAAGAGATTTCCTCTTCGACATCACTTACTTTTAAAACTTACAAACTTTCTTAACTAAATTGCTGTATATACGTTTAAGGGAACGAAAAGAATGGGACTGTAGCCTACGCAGTCAATATGCTCAAAACAACGTTAGGGTGCCTCTTCCACTCTGGTTTGGCATCATTACGTTTCTTTTTAAATTGCCGTACTCCCTTCTCTCTGCCTCAAGGTACCTAATTTTGAAATTGCAAATTACAATGGATGGTATGTAGCCATACCCGGCAAGCAATAACAACTTCGCATGTCTTCGACGCCACATCTTCGAGACTAGATTTTCAACAGACAGTTTAGCTTTGAAAATTTGTCTATTATAAATAGACATGGAATATTCGTAAAATTTTTAAATATTAATTTGGTTCAGTTTATTATTTTAGAGATGCGAATTTGTTTATAGTAAATTGTCCTATCCTAATAGCATTAGCAATGATAGATCTAGGTAGTTTTGCATTGTTACTTAAGTACTTTCATCAATTTGTCATCGTGCAAGCAATTGTTATTGGTACCCTTTATTCGGGATCCTTTTATCCTACAATCCTTTTGAAGATATTGTCTTTCGAAGGTACAGTCTCGAAGATATGGATTCGAAGATGTAGTTTCGAAGTTGTTACCTGAGTCTACGTCGTAAAGCATTCTTTTTGAAGTCGACTCACAGGTAAAAGCTGGGTTTCATTAAGATGTACATACATACATAGATGAGCAGAAATTAGTGTACTATTTAGTTACTATCTTTCTGAAATAGTTAGTAATCTGAGTGTAGTAGTCGTCAAAACCAATATTTTTCAAAAAACTATCACATTTAAAACATCTCATCCTAAAACGTAAATATTTACTATTAGTTTTGTCCCATTTCCATGTTCTATTGTGCATTGTGGACAATTTTGTTTTTCATTTATTTGTAGTTTCAATTTTTGAAAAAACTTCTTTTGGTTCATGGAGCATGGAATTATAATCGGATCAGTAAAGTAATTCTCTACTGCTTTTACAAAAATATCTTACTGCACGCGGTTGAGCTTTGGTTTTGTGCATATTCGGGCTACTCAGGTCAAATCATTTACGACAAATGGACGATTAGTTTTTATAATTTGGTTGGTAAAAATATAATAATTTATTATTGTGCATTAAAAATAGATTAATTCTTTCAGTGATTACATAATTATCCCATGCTATTCAAAAAATAATTAACTAGCATTACCGGGATTGTAGATGTTATTAATTTGATGTCCGCTACAGGTGTTTACAGCGACACAGCCTATTGCCCTAGGATTATTTGAAAAAAATTGCAGGGCTGAAATGAGGATGACATACCCGAAGTTGTACGTTGAAAATCAAAATAGTTTTTCAATGCAACTTTTTATGCTCTGGATGGCACTTGCCGTTGCTCAGTCATTCATAGCTTTCGTCTTATGTTATCATGCGGTTGGAACTGGAGTGGTGTGGGGTAATGGTCGGGATGGTGGTATTCTTGTCGTTGGAAATTTTGTTTACACGGTACTTCTATTACGCACAGATATTAATTGTGGATAGTGTAGTCATTACTTCTAGTAGATAGGTATTCAAGTCACAGGCATCTTGAAAGTTCGCCGGAAATCCGGGAAGTTGGAACCCTGTAGATTCTACAAGTCTGTAGATTCACCATTCTAATTTTGGATCTATAGATTATAAATAGTAGATTTGCACCTAGCAAATGTTTTTGCTAGGTGCAAATGAAGATAGTAATTAAAATAATTTAGTTCGTTACAATGTTTATAATGAAAAATCTACAGATCCAAAATTAGAATGGTGAATCTACAGACTTGTGGAATCTACAGGTTCCAACTTACCGGATTTCCGGCGAACTTTCAAGATGCTTGCTCAAGTAGTAGTCATTTACGAGCTCTATTCATGACCAGAATTTTAAACTTTAGCCGGATTACCTGGTGTTTATTGCAGTGCATTATGCTTGTGGTGAGCTTAAAAGCTGGAATTGAGTTTAAAGGTTGGACGATGTTTGCACATATTACTATCTGGGGTTCTCTTGCTGTTTGGTTTCTTTTCCTACCACTTTATGGGTATGCTGTTGGGCGTTGGATTTTGAAATTCGTAGCTTTTATACTTACATGACAGCCAGTTCTAATTTTGTTTCATGCTAATTAGTTAACAGTCAGTGTAATATAATTCACCGGTAGTATCCTGTTCGCCTACTGACGAGCGGCCGACGGAGTACTTGCCAACTACCAGCTTGGCTACTTTAATCTTCTATCTTGCCAACCGGCCACAAATGCTAACTGTGCAGGTTGTGTACCAACTTACTTATCAAGAAAAATGGCAATACGTTAGACTACGCATTTGTAAAAATTTCCTTTACAAGCTACACGAAAAGGAACAAGCTCATCGTATAATCATCGAAATGAGTATAGTCTAAAATAATTTAACTTATAGTAAAATTAGCATAGGCAAGATGTTGAACCAGCAATAGTAATTGCTCGGTTGCCAACTTGCTTAGTAGTCAAATTGTCCAGTTGACTTTTTTGTAAGTAGTCTACTTAACTTATCGTTGTTAGTAGCAAGATGGAAGTAGGCAAATTGTCCGGTTGGAAAGTCTATAGGAGACAAGCTGGCAGTTGGCAACTAGTCCGTCGGCCACTCGTCAGTAGGCGAATAGTCCGCAACCCTAATTCAATACCCTACGCATATTTGTTTTTATTCAAGATTCATCTCTATGTCACTGAACCCAGGAAAACCCATTTGGCTTGGGATATTCGTTGTGGGGGTGGCTGAAATGATCTACACTTCTGTTACCTTCTGGTTAACACTTCCTCTCGTGGTGATGGTAGCCTTTCTCCCGGAACTGTGTTATCATGCGTAAGCTTTACATTGCATTGTATTCTGTTTATGAGATGTATAAAATGACACTTTATCATTGACATCAATTTGATAGTTGTTTACAATGCTCGTATTCAATCTTCTGCCCAGGCTGAAGTACACAATTATTGAAGAAAGCGAGGAAGACCGACTCAGACTGGAGGATGTACAAAACCTTGCCCAAGATTCTGGGGAGAAAATCCTCTTTGAAGAGCAATCCAGAGTATCAGAAATGGTACCTCAACAGTCAGAAAAGTCCGTCGGCAGTAGTGTCAAAGCTCTGTGAACACTCGTACGTAATACTGACACAATAGATAACTATGTATACACGTGTTTCCTGATTTAGTATCAGATGTACTAGAAAAAAGGCGAAATCTTATCGTTTGTGTTAAGCAACATAAATGACTAGAGTTTCCGTTCGTAAGTACGTGATACGTGAAAAATCGAAGACGGTGAAAGTTGTTATTTTGTTGAATTACATAACATATAAAAGGTTGATTATTTGATTAATTAAAAACGGATACCAAATAAATGTAAATAAACTGGCGACTGTTATTCACGCTCTTCCATTACAGTAAAAAAGCACACGTTTTTAACTCGTTTGATTGGTGCGGTAAAACGAAAAATATTTATTTTTACAGAGACAACATAGAGTTACATAAAAGAATGGTAATTATTAATATAATATTTTAATACATGTCAATAGTATAATTATATATCACGTCAAATGAGTCGTTTTTAAAGAAGTCATGTTATTAAGCTTAAATAGGTACTTATTGCTTTGCTAATTCTTTTTTCTATTCTTGAGGCTGAGCAGCAGACTACAGTGTGAGCGGTGTGTAGCTATTGTCAAAGCAGTTCTCATTCTCGTTGATGAGATGAGACTTCAAATATACACACACAGATATACTAGGCAGTACATATTATTACAGATATATCAGTAGTAGCAGTTGCTACACTGACTGGCTACGACATAGTGCCTTCAAGATTAACAAAATTGTAAGTATAGTATGCGAGAGACAAAATACCGTGCAGGAAGTCCAGGGGACTCCAAAAGTTAAGGAATACTATTGAAGTACATAGCACTATTCGTTAGTTTTAATGGGCACAGGACTGCGGAAATTCCAAAGTGCAGTGAATGAATGAGAATTTCTAGTCCTCTTCTGCGGCTGCTGCATTTTCATCATTGTCTGCCTCTTCAGCGTCCTCCGTTGGACGACTAGTTGGATGAATTGGATGATTGACGTGTGACAAGTCGGGTGGATTTTGTTCAAATCCTTTAAGTTCTTCAAGTCCTTCACTAGCAATTTCCCACAGATCTGCGTGCTTCTCCTTAAAATTCTCATACCAAGCCTGAACCTTTTCGTATTCGCTCAAGTCAATAAACCCCATGGCCTCTAGACAAACGCATCCCATCACCATGGGCAAATCCGCAATGGTAAGATCATCTGTAATTTCACATTAAATCTCAAAATATAAGGAGACAATGCAATTTTGGATACTGGACATAATTATCGAGCCCTGCCATACATTGCGCACATAAAAGTTCACTCAAAATTTAGGATTTTGTTCGAAACACAAGTGCATATAAACAGACAAAAAGTTGAAACACCTGTTGTATTCAAAGCTACTAAATTTTTGTCCATTTCCATATAATAAAACTGGCACATGTTTTAAGTCCCCATTAATTTGAAAACCATTTTAATGAAACAAAAACTCACAATTATTGCGATTGGAGCAGTAAAAAATGTTTTTATTACTACGATAACTACGATGGAAAATAAAATCAGTGCCATAGGTACGTACCACCAGCAACATAGGTTTTCTCCTGACGCTTCAGGATTTCATCAAATACTTTCAATGCATGAGTCACTTTTTTCAAGTTCAGTTCCGTCCGTTCATAAGCGTAGCACAGGGGCAACATCTATATACGTAGGTAATAAGGAATGTACAACGAATACTAAATTGAATATTTGTATAGGCGTTTTTATATATGTTGGGTTCTACGTACAATACATAAATGTTAGTCCAGAAGCGTGTCTGGATTCTAAATAAATTTCACGTGCTATGTCACGGGATATGTAAATAATACTGCAGACATTAAACTATGTCCAAAAAGAGTCAGAGAGACATTAATACAAATTATCATATATCTAAAATTATAGCCTCACATACCATGTACTCCGAAACGGTTTTATAGAAGGTACTCAAGTAAAAAGCCAATCGATGGTTGACGACAGCTCGCTCCTGAGCGCTCTCCGGGTAAAATGTGTCATCCTTCTTATACTTGTCAGCCAAATATTGAAGAATAGCCACACTGAATGAACAAATTCCAAAATCTATTTAACGCTCTGTTCAAAGGACTGCCTGTAGAATCTATTTCTCTCTTTGTAATTTTATTCATCGTTGCTCACTCGAACTCGTAATATCGTTTCAACTTCCCTCGGTAGTACCTTCACCTCTTTTACATTGTGTGACTAAATTTTCGTATTATTCTAAGTCGTGAATTTTTAATATTGAGCAGATACCGAAAACCTACCTCTCACTCAGCATAAAGCCGTCATCGTCAATGAGAGGGACTTCCCCTTGTGGGTTTTTCTAGGGGTTCGCACAGTAAACCATTAATTATTGCATTTGTGGAGCAACAAAATTGAATAACTAATTTTTTAAAGGCTGTAAAATAGATTCTATGTGGAATGTGTTATAAAATAAATAAATAATAATTAATGAAATTATCACTTCAAATTCTGAAGGAATTACCTCAATATATTCCTCGTTGAGTTGCTCCCCATTTGCAAAATCAATACTGACCAGCTCATGTTCCACATCCAAGTACTTGATGGCCATCCGGACAGCGAGTGTTGGTGGACTGTCTGAAACACTGTACAATTTGATAGACATACCTGGGCGATGTCTGCTGTTACTTTTGTGTCTATTGATGAGATTCAAACTACTTTTCCGTCGATTATACAGGAATTTATTGATATTACTTGTGTCAACGTGAAGACTGTCAGCAAAATTGGATAAGTTTGGAACTGATTGTTGACCAATTTTACTCGTACCACGAAAATCTAGGCAAGGAAGCTTATTGTGATCAACCAGGTGAGACCAACATCCACCCACTGAAAATTCACAAATAAAATTAATCCTTTTTTATACTCTCAAAATATGTATAGTACGGCTCTTGCTCGATATATTTTGCCCTTTCTGTTGCGCTCACTCGCGCGATCCAAATTGATTTTCATTTTTTCTCATTATACTTGTACTCTATGTGCTACTAGTATACTACTACACACACAAACACAAACGATGACTACAAAAATATTTTATGTAGATACTTCCAGAGATTATAGAGATTGGATGTCTGAAAAAAACGAAGCCATTTTCAACCTCACTCACATTGTAGTGTAAAAGTAAATTCTCCTTCTATTTTTTTTTACCGAGTCCAACGTTCCTAGCCACAGATATAATGGGAATGTAGGTATAGGATTAAAGTACCGAGTTTTGACGTTCTACCAGTACTTAAAATGAAATTCATGAATATAAAATGACAGAAAAGTCCTCGCTAACATTTCATCCGTACCTTGGTCTTTGTTGGCACGTCACGTCTCCTGTTCGTCCATTAACAATCCAGAAATAAAAATGAATTTTTTATTACGCTTTTTAATGTCCGTTGCTCTAGTCTTTAGGAGGTAATCGGCAGTTAGCATTTAATTCCTCGTGAGCTTCTCAACGCTCAGTAATACCCGCATTAGAACCAGAGCCAGTTCCAGATCATATACTTAGTACTTTCTAAGACATTCCCTACTGATATGTCTTAAGCCCACTACGGGCTACACAATGTCTTCCAGTCTCAATTTAAAACCTTCTAATTCCCTACCAAGGCTTGTTTTAAAAGTAGTTATGGACGTACTAAGTGTTGTTTTCTTAGTCTAGTTTTGAGCCTTGCTTAGTACCTACATACACATTCTTTGAGTTCGTAGTTCAATAAAATTTAGTAAGGTACACATGGAGGATGAACGGGGGCCATTCATGCATACCTGACACCAAAAATGTTTGCACAACATTTGGTCGGGTTTAGTTACAGACAGTTTGAAGGTGCTTGTTCTAGTCTTTTCCGCGAGTGCAGTGCTCCAAATATAGTATTAATATTTTATGTTCGAAATCATTGGCAGTAAAATTGGAGCATTGCAGTGTATGTTAAAGAAAAAAAGAATGTAGAACTGAAACGATTATCACAATTCACGTTGACTTTTAGCACATTCAGTTCAGTATGCAATGTACAACGCCCGCATTTGTATCCTCGTTGTTACCTTTTACGGATACATAGCTGACTTCTCTGCAAAATCTTTAGCTTCAAAGTCCTTAGTGGGATGAAGAGCCTTTCTCCCGGGATACAATGGTGCTCTTGTCTGTCTATATCTCTACAATTCTCTATTCCTACATGTAGCATTCTAACAACTTAAGTTACCTCATTTCTGTTCAACCTTATGCAAGTAATATGTACGTATGTAGTATACTTAATAATTAGGGACTCGTGGAAGACCTCGAACTCATAACTCTACCGAAAACCATGCCTAGGTATCCGTATATTACACATATACATTCAAAACGTATACCATTGCATTGTTGCCTATAATTTGCCTAGTCTTATAGTCTCACCTTTAGATTTTGTACATAAAGTCATAACATTACATGGATTTTGCAAAACCATTTTTAGAGGCTAGTTAGATGTTACATGCAATTTTAGCCAGTTACTCCCGCAGGGAGGTCTGCGTCTACATTGAGCTTTAATTTCTATAAGGAGCTTCAGCATCAAAAATAACGTTTATTGTTAGTGAAACTTGTAACGTGTTGTAAGGTAGATGTTGGGCTTAACAAATGAGAAGCATCATCATGCATAGTAATTTTGAAATAATAATAATTTGTCTGATGTCAATTTTTACTTTTACGTACCTACTTTTGAAGGAAATATCAAATTATGCCAATGGGGCTTATAAGGATAGTTTGATAAAGTGTACCTTAAATAGAAGTCTACTTATGATGACAACTACTATAGTTTTACATTTAAAATTTTCTAATGCTAACTGGTAAGTACATTGCAGACAACATCAGCACCAGGTTAGTAACGTAATAAATCCAATAATGATATACACACATAAATGACTGCGTCATTTATGCGTTCATTGCGAATCATAAATGACTCTTAAAATGAATGCGTAGGGGAGCATTACAACTATACTTACGAGGTGGGCGATAATTAATTAAGCTTATATCTCCGTAGGTAGCTAGTTTGTGCTTTTGTATTATTGAAGGTACTTACATTAACTGAACTGGTAAATTAATGTTCTAGTCAGGATTTGAATCTGAAAGGGTGGAGACAGAAGTTGGAAGCGATTAGCACAATTATGTGCTTAGCGTTATAGACACGTGTGCAGGTACAATGCGGTTCAGTAGTTGTGCATGCAGAAATGCAGCGTATATCCGTTGCCTTGTGCAGTCAAACTCAGACAAAAGTCAACTTTCACTAACGATATCTGTAGAGACCCCGTCGTTCCTGTTTGTTGCTCCACTTAAGTGACACTCTGATGATGCCACCCTTTCCTTTCCTTTGTATACTCACTATCAGCAGGTCAGTCAGATACAGATTTGATCAGCAATTTCTGAGCAAAGAGCCAAGAGACTTCTACTTCTGCTTCCGTCCACGTCCGAAAATTACCGACGACTGATGCATGGGTGAATAAAATATGTGATTTTCAATTGATAATGTTCAGGTCGGCAGTTAGAGTGCTTTGGTGTTTCCAATACCAAAATTAAAGCCAATTATTAGGGCTTCCACTGAAGGCGAGGGGCGCTTATTGTCAAGGGGCATGACACACTACTCTTTATTGTGCACAGTACATACTTTTGAGGAATAAATGATGGTTTTAACGGCCTATTCAAAACTAGTAGTAGTAGACGAATATACATAGATATAAGTTATGCATAAGTAGGTACCTTTGGATTCTACTCGTACTATCTGTATTATTATTCACTCAATTTTAGTCAAAATGAGAACCAAGCATGCGTTTCTGTGGTCATTTGGTAATACCCAATTTATTTCAGACACCATATAATTAATGACTGAGCATTGAATTCCTGCTACAATTACAATTTATTATGGCTTAATCGAATACCGTCAGTTATACTAAATACATATAGGGACATGCATTATTTCTGTATGGGTATAACACAAGTATTGATGTACGTACACTGAAAATTTCTTCTTGAAATTATTGCAGTGTACAAAAAGTATACAAGAAGGAAACAAGACAATATCGGATATTGATACTCGCATGACATTTGCGTGCATTGTGTCAATAGAAACTAGTTTCCTCTAAAATTACCCCAGTATAAAAGTTCAATCAATAACCTAACCCACAAACACAAATAAAACTCCACCTGGAAATCTGATGGATAAATAATTCGATAATGTTGAATATATGTATAGGATGAGACAGAGGGATACTGTCAAATAAGGAAAATTGCATGTTACTATCTGAACCTTCAACCTTTGAAGTTTGTCAACTAGGGAAGAATTTTATTACAATGCCTTCAAAGCAAAAAGCTATATCGTTATTTCTTAGCAAGGATTCCGATTTCGTTCTATGCGTTACCTAAATTAGTGACTGAACAACGAGGAAAGAAAATTAAATGGAAGCAATTACATTATCCGTACTGCGATTGCCACGTATTGACATTCTAAGGCTAAATCATCATCATCAGGCTAAATAAATTACAGGTATACATAGATACAGTGAAACTTTATTATAGCGTTCCCCTGTTCACTTGCTAACTACGGCTGTAAACCGGTCTACATGACTGCTTAACAACGGATTATATGGTTGTACAGGGTTGAGCTGTGCTCCCGCACATGCACGAGTCAGTGTGCTTTCCAGGGATATACATTTGTAACGGTTTTGACAAAACATAGGTGAATGTCAGCATTTGTACCCAGTACACCATTTGGGCGTATTTCCCAATGCCGGACTCTCACTTTCCCATTTCAATCAACGCAACGTAACTAAAGACTCAAGACTCAAAAGTCATACTCTATTTGTTTGCATGACAAAAACAAAACGATGAAATTATAAAAGTAAAATAATTACTTAGCACACTTTTGTGAAACTTTAAAATCCCCCCCTCCCCCAGAAGTCTCAACTCGCAAACTACATTGTTATAATAATACATAACTAACAAAATAACGTACTGAGTCCGTTGGGCTATTCTCATTGGAGGACAGTGCGCAGTGATGACTTTGTTTTGTTAATAAAGTTCGTCTTTCTCAAAGTTAATGTTTTTTTACATTGATTTTTATTATGTATTATGATGGGTTTTATTTACTCTAGTTCAAAAGCATATACATAAGAATAGCACAAAGTTGTTTAACTAGTCTCAACAATAGTGCTTATAATTTACGATAGAGTACACCAATAAGAATTTAGAACGACTCACAAACTACAAATCTATTAACCGACACTATTAAATAAACCTACTGTTTTATTTATTTAAAGTATCAGGATTCAGGATTATTTTAGCTCTAGAAGCATTCAAAAAAATTGATTTTTGCTACCCTTACAGGTAGAATGAAAAAAGAACGGAAGGAACATGCATGTTTATTTTTACCCTCAAATCCAAATCACTTACTATTTTAGTATTATTAAATAATTCATGTTCTATTACTTTACACTACATTATTGGCGAGCTGTTTGATAAAAGTTGTGCCTACTTTACTATTAAGCACACATTATCATCATTTCATCATTCACCAATTCACCAGGTCTGCTCTAGCAGCGAGGTAAATTAATGGATTATATACTCATTATACCGAAAATAGATTATTAAAGCTGTATACCGGATAAAATCCGTTATATGTGTGCACCGGATGACTTGCTCTAACGGATTTATTCCGATTCCCCATGAAAATCCGGTTTAGTCAAGTTTCACTGTATGTATGTATATGTCTTCCCTTTCTTGATCCTACAAACATTGCATAATAAGTGAAACTAACAGTAAGAAAATAAATTTGTAAAGTCAAATGTACCCATTAAGGTTGTACCCACAAAGCATGTTTCCCTAAAATTGCAATTTTGCTTACAAATCCAATGTTGCATACGAGTTGAGCATGTACATAACTATATCAATAATACCTAATTATTTATCCGAGTTAAAAGCATCAAGGACTAATGGATATAGATTTGAGACAAGGCGACGGTACGTTAGATGTCTGATTATGACTGGCAACTTTTTTTTCATTTCTCCACATAATTTGTCACCGGAACAAAAATGACTTCTGCTACTGCCAGTAGACCATGTCAAATTACGAAACCAATGAGCTATAGCTAAAGGAGTAGTAACAAAAAGGAAACTAGCTTATCTTATACCTGGACTGCATTATATTGCCGTACATAACAACCCAACTACCCAACCCTAGCAACGGTATTACAAAAGCGAACATCTACATTTTTACTAACTATGTCAGCTTCACTGAATTCCATAGAGCACAAACTGTAGACGTCTTGCTTTCCAAGGAAAACGCTGAAGTCTTCAACTCAATGATAATCTTTTTTTGCACTACATAATGAATTGTTGAAGTAAAATTCGTCTCAGCAACACCTGCACGCACGATCACGTCTGGTGTCTGAGGCTGAGGTGAATGTATTTTTTCCAAGAAGGTTCTGTTTTTGCTACATGATTTTGTGTTTTTCCCGTCATAAGGAAACTTTTTATTTAGCTTTGTATTGTTTTGATTTGTCTTCGTAATTTCATCTTTTTGTATAGGTAATTTTATTATGCTCATGAAAGGATGTGCAGACACGTGTGCTTGCTTGATGCTACTAGTAACAATTTTATTGTTATCAAGCACCAAGCAAATAGAACAAGCATGGTATAAGGAATAGCTTACATACATATATGTACATATGTACATAACATATCTACAAATACAAATTATGTTCAAATGCACACAGAATGGACGGATAAAATGATTAAGTAGATTTCCTTTCATGTTTCTTCAACACACCAGCTAGCTCCAACCTTCATTAAATGCTATGGGAAATTATAATGACACTGACTTCTGAGCTCATCTTAAATAAATATGAATTTGTATAGCTGAAGTTTTGAAATTTGCAAGTCACTTCTCATTCCTTTCTAATTGACACTTAATGTAGGCATGTTTATGTGTGGTAGGGAGTAGAAACATAATTATAACCACTTAAACTCAAACTCAAATCCATTGCCGCTGAATGAAGTGAGTCAGTTGTCCTTCCTATTTTAGCTAAGAAAAAGTGTTTGAGTCTGTGCATTATGCAATACTATTATAAAACACCCATAATTACACACAGGCTAACATGCGACTCATCTTCATACTCAGTCAATACCAAAAGACTCCTTTGGAGTATAGGACAGTAAAATTGTTAAATGCTTGTGTTTCGTCGACATTGTAGACGCGAAGAAGATTTTTACGAAGTTTTGAACTAATAATAATTGTATTTTAAACATTTTATCTGCGTACTGAATAAATAAAAATCGTACATTGATCTACATAATTTTTATAAACTAATAATACTGTCAATATTATTGCTGTTTCAGTGTGTGTTTGATTAAAAAACGAGGCTATTGTCAAAATGGGAATCGACTGCTACTACAATCCAATGAGCACTCCCAGCCGTGCCGTTTTACTTACCGCAAAGAATTTGGGACTTCCAATGAATTTGAAATTAGTTAACCTCAGGGCGGGAGAGCAATTTCAGCCAGACTTTTTAAAGGTTAATACTAATTTTTTTTTTGAAAAGTCACTCGATTTTTGCAGTTTTATACAAATTGAGCAACACATTTTGTTTACAGTTACCTAACTATAATAAATTGCTACTGTTGTAAGGATAACTTTTAATGGATACTCGTACGAATTTTTACATTTTAGATGAACCCACTTCACACTGTTCCTACACTAGACGATAATGGATTCTACTTGTACGAGAGTCGGGCTGTGATACAATACTTGGCTAATGCCTATGGAAAAGATGATTCGCTGTACCCAAAAGATCCAAAGAGACGTTTTATTGTCGATCAACGTCTCATGTTCGACCAGGGGACTCTCTATCTAAATTTCAATGCTGCTTATGTAAGTACACACAAATTTACTTTTACGAAATTAAATTTTACAGAAATTCTGAAACTTTCTAGTTCGGTTTTAAAATTATGGATGCATTTATTGTTAAATGCTGATTTTCCTCCCAGCTCGGAGCGGTACTTCATAAAAAGCCTATTGAGCAAGATAATCTAAACAAATTAAACGAAGCACTGGGCCATCTTAATGGGTACTTGGAGGAAACAACGTTTTCAGCGGGAAATAATCTAACAATCGCTGACTTCTCTATAATGTCAACTCTAAGTACAATCGATGCAGCTGGCCATGACGTTACTGCACATTATCCAGCAATCAAGAGATACATGACAAAGTGTAAGGAAGAGATCAAAGGCTTCACAGAATTATGCCAGCAGGGGGCAGATCAGTTCGGACTGTTTGTCAAGTCGGCTTTACAATCACCATGAATACCTTCCACGTTCCACCTTCTACCGGCACCCCTCAGTGCAATTATAATGAAAATAAAAATAAATTGTTGTTTGGATTCCAAAATTAGCGAAACTGCTTGATCACAATTCCTTTGTCATTGTCATCTTAATGTAAACAACTCTGGGGTAGGACATTGTCAATGCATTAATGATATTCAACCTTACAATTAGTTTGATTCCCTTTTGTAATGCTGCCGAAAGTTAATAAATGAAATAAAAAATGACAACTTTCCCAAAAAGTACCTCAGCTTGTCCAGTTAAATCAGTAAAGATAGTATTTTTGTTGCCCTAGCTTTTTGGAGAAGAACAGTTCTGCAAATTATTTCCACATCTTTCAAAATATTTCTAAATAACCCACATGAGCATAGATACTAACCCATATTTTCGGAACTTTACAATAAATTTAATATTATAGACAAGATTTCAAAGATTTATCAAAGATTTCCAAAACTTAAGTAGCACAATAATTTTGAGCATTGCATAATTGCATTATTATGCATTATGCATTGCTCAATTAGCAATGTGTGCATTTATAAAAAATATATTATAATACCTTTTCATTTCAAACTACATAACAAAGATGTAGTTTCTAGATCAGTTCAGTTCAGTGCTGTGTAGTAATTTTAATATTATTATTACAGGCTAAAATTCGATTTAAGAGTTTGCCAAAATTGCCATCATAACTCATAATTTATCGTAAACCTGAGCAAAATGATAATGTTTTTCAAACTTGCAACCAAAATAGCCATCCCTAATCCCCTTGTATCCGTTGCAACAGCTTTTGGAAACCATGTAGCGTAGCTCTTTAAAGTCTTCTGGCAATTTGAATAATTATTCATCATATCCCTTCATATAATGGAAAAAGAGGGTAAATGACACTGGTAAGTCGATAATTATGAATAGAGAAATAATTTTTTGAAACATTCTAACAATTTATTCTACCACTAATACATAGTAGATATAGTGAACATCAGATGGCAGGGAAGTGACCATAACTTACAAGCAAGCAATATTTTCGTTGATACAACAGACTTTGGACTGATTATGTTCCTACTACAATGGGTAACTGGACGCTACTTGTTCGGTACTTTTGTTCCTGTAAGCTCAAAGGATCTAAAAAGGGTAAGTAAATAAAATTAAAAATAAACCGTAAGCCGTCTTAATTCAAAACGCGATACCTACTCATAAACTTTGTGTATATTATAGGCAACATGTTGTGACCCCCTATGTATTAGGGAACAATTTCAATTTCAAAAACTGTGTTCTACTAATCCTCTTACATATTTAATTTGCAAATAGACCCCTTCTGCTCACGGTTCGTGGATGCAAAAGTGTTTATGCCAGAATTCAATCTATTATCACGAAATCTAATTGTATCACCGATTTCATTCTCTATGCCTCATGAAATTGTTGGAATTAAAACGGCGGATGATCTAAGCCTAATGGGTTTCTTGATCCTTCATACTGCTAAAGCGTATAATCATTTACCCACAATTATCGTTTATCACGGGAACGGAGGAAATATTGGTGATTGGTACAAATTAATAAAGCCTATTAACTAAATAATCTTCATAAAATATGTATACATTCATTTAAATAATAACTAAACTGGTGTAATTCAGTCTGGATTAGTAGGATCTATAGTAAAATAAATTGTCCACTATTTTCAGTATTCTATTTTCTTTCGAATCTAGTTTCTACTAACGTAAGCTGTATGTATTTTTGCTTATTGTCTACCGCTGATCGAGATATTTCTGTTCTTTTGTTTCTGCAGCCTACCTTTGGCCGAAGTTCTTTATCGAGCGTTGGAATGCAATATTCTTATTGTGGATTATCGAGGCTATGGTTTTTCGCAGGTATAATTCCAATGACACAATTGAGTAAGCAAAAATAAGCGCCGAAACCCGTAAGACAGTATCCAAATACTGAGTGTTTTTCTCAGGGCGTCCCTTCAGAAAATGGAGTTTACATGGATGCACAAGCTACCTTTGATTTTGTGGAGCGCCACCCAGATTTAGATTCATCAAAGATTATTGTTTATGGGATATCAATGGGTACTACTGAAGCTTTGGAATAACACTACCAATGATTCTATTTAACTACAAGATTTACAAAATACATACTTAAATTTTTACAGGTGGCGCTATAGCAGTTGATTTAGCAACTCAAGAGGATTACAAATACCGAATTGGAGCCTTAATTCTGGAAAATACTTTTTCATCATTATTGGAACTTGTACTCCACCAAATGCCAAAATGTTGCTCGCCCATCGTAAAATTATTTAAATTGTCTACAAAAGTATTCGGGGAATTTTGAAAACTTTTAAAAATACAAATGTTTATTGTTGAATTTTGCAATTTATTATGCTACCTTTATCCCAAACCTCCTTTGATTCTGATCATTAAAATCTAAAAATTATATTTTACAGTTCCCAACCTTCCGTAAGATTCCCAAAGTGGTGTGTCCCACACTTTTCATCTCGGGTCTTAGTGACACATTCATACCCCCAGAGCACATGACAAGATTATTTAGTGAAAGCAAAGCTGAATATAAAAATATAATTCGTTTCCCGGAAGGTGGTCATCTAAATACTTTTGCCGTTTTTGGGTACGGGGAACTAATTGCAGACTTTATTTTCAAAGCCTTGGAAGTGCCCTCAATTGGGAGTCAATCAAATCAAAATTTTCAAAGCCAAGAGTCTATAAATTCTGAAACTGTGTCGGGAGCGCTTAGTACAACCGGCAGTTCAAGTAAGAAACAAGTGACCATTAAAGAATTTCTCCACCAACGTCAATAATCTTCGTCAATATACCCATACCTATTCAAATAACTACGTACAGTAGACTGTAAACTGTGTATGCATATGTACCTACATATGTATGGGACACAATTCTTATTGTCCAAGACTAACGAGTATGCTTTCTGCTAAGTCGTGACACGTTTGGAACAATAAAATGTAAACAGAAATTCAGTTAAAATACCTTCCAGCTACCAAATAACTTTTGTTACAAAATTTTCGATTCAAAAGCTGAAAGGGCTTCAGAATAAACAGAGACTTATAATGTAGCTGCGTAGAGGCGTTTACCCTCAACTATGTTTTCTGTCTTAAAAATTCGAGAGTTCTGTAATGCTTTGAAATGCTAATTTTAAAATTCGAATGTGTATTAAATAATTAAGTATAATAATTGTCACTTACTTTTGGCAGTGGTTAATGCTGATCAATTGGATTGGCAAGCACTTCTCCTCCAAAAAGTATTGCAAAAAAGAATCCCACTAATTGTTGCCTTGGCGTTTGGAATGAAATTCGCTGTATTTTAACCCAATAATGGTAGCACAGGAAAGTCACAGAATTGTATTACTATATTTACCACCATCACCATGTAAGACACAACCAGAAAAAGACAACAGAGGAGAGCTTTCTTACTTTCTTTAACTCGTACTGATTAGAAGAACCACTTTCTATTATGCACCAAGTACAAAGAATTAAATATAAAATATATATCTGTAGAGCTACAGTTTACAGTCACTGACTCTTGTCCATGTATATCATAAGTTTCAACTGACGCAATCTTGAAAACTCTTTAAGTGTAAATTCATTTTACACACGCAACCCCCTATAATTTTCTTTCGAATGATATTAGATTTGTTTTGCATGGCACTGCCACTTCTCGAGCAGACTAGACTTCAAATAGAGTCAGTTATTAATGAAGTACGGCACCTTTAAGAAAACTGGAAATTCGTCACTGATTTGCCATTACCATGGTCACGCCAGTAGTTCCTCGAAAATTCTGCACACATCCCTCCCCGTTATAATTACGAAGTAAACATAACGCGCAAATCTAAAGTAGAATATAATGTCAAGGTTCAATCCCACATCCAGCCCCCCTCCCCGTATTATAAGATGACTAGTTTGTTATGTAACTTGGACAATTCTGACTGAAAACCAATTTGCATGTTGCTGCATATCATAAAAGCAAAAACAAAATTAAGTGTTTGGGGAATATAGCTGATATAAAGGTGGAAGCGGAAAGTATCCATGAATGATTTTGTTCAGGAAAAGGAACGGAACTTGGATAGGAAAGGAAAAACACACGATTAGGAGCGATTAGAAGTTTACCTTGAACAAGGAGGTGAAAGGGCGACTAAATGGGTAAAGTATGTACACGGTTTTTGTATTTACAACGCTCGGATAAGGACATGGAGTGCAAAATGTACAACGGGCAGAACGCAAAATACGGACACAAATGCTTTACATACCTTTCAGACAGTTATTCAAAAATGATCGAACACTCAATTGCCCAGTGTCGTGCTTACGTCGGACTTCGGAGTCGTAGTTCAATGCTTCGGTTAGTACCCACGTTATGTGACATTCAGACGTACTGCATGCGTAACCTAGCATTGTAAATCAAATGTAAATAAAAAACAACTTTACCTGAACGATATTTTACTTCTTTGTAAATTACATAGTGCACTCGCACTTCAAAAGTTAATTTACTCTTTCGACTTTTGGCTTTCAGCCTTCGAGATTTCCAACAGTGCAACATGTCAACTTGCAAATGTGTACAGAAGAAAAGTCAAACTTTATTCAAGCAAAACAAAGTAAATATCAGGACATGTATACCTATATACCTATATAAGAGGTACATACCTAAGTATTAATGTATATAATTACGTAAATACATAGTAAAAACATATCAATCTATGTATAGATTGATCCCTCCAATTTTTAGTAGAAGCTGCATTCAAGTTCATGTAATAATTTCGTACGGATATGAAAATAAAGCATTGCGCCAGTGACACATTACATTACAGAAACTACCTAGGTATGCACCTACTTTTTAATACTGTGGTGTTGCTCCGGAATACATATACATAATTACATAGGTACTGTGATGAACTTGCGTATTAAACTATGATTTAATGCATTCTTCCTGTGACTAAATATGCATTATTCATATGTTCTATTTTCGACTCTCAAAATAGTTTGCTTTTCTAAAATTCGATTCATTTCAGAATAAGTTCATCACGTATTTGATTTCTTGAATGATAACGTACCTATTTGTGTGAGTAACACCTTACTGACGAACAACCTATAGGGGTAATACTGCTGTACATGTATAATATAGGGTAAAAGCCATAGGGGTAACTGGATAATTATTGTGACCCATTTCACGCGAGTATTCCTTCAGAACTCATTCAGTAACTTTTGAAGTTTAACAAGGTTTTAATAATTGTCAAATGGCTTATTGCAAACAAGTCATTTCTTCGTTCAACAAACAAATAATTACGATAAAAGGTTTACCGAGACCGAAGTTTAGTGAAACCGGAAAATTATGAGTATCGTATGATTTTGGATGTTAATTTGACTTTCTAAGTATAACTCCCCAACCCCACGTATTTATAGGGATCTTTAAATCTCCCCTAATGATCAAGGTTAGTATCCCACTAAAAAGAGCATTTTTTCTGAATAGGAATGAAAAATTATTTTGTGACAGCACTTTGGACCAGATTCAGCAAAATCTAGTCGTAGTGAATAATAGCATAGAATACACGAGTGGTTGCACTTAGGAAAAGCTTTTTGATTTTGATAATGTTTTGGATTCAAATTATTTTCTGGACAACCAAAGACTATAATTTTATACTTGACAGTCTTGACACCGTGAGTGTATTCAAGGCAAAGTAGAACACAAAAAATAATTTTACAACTGGCTACTAATAATTTTCGGGTCTGAACTTGGCTAGGTATTTTTAATTTAATAATCAAGAAAAGTCAGATACATAACTACTTTTTTTGCAGGACCAAGAGATCCACGTATCAAGCCCAATTTTACAAGAAGTAGTAGAGTTGATTTCTGTCGTTAATACTTGAAAAAATTCAGGTGGTCACGCGTACTGCAGTGGTCTCATAATTATCATTAATTTCTCCTAGCTCTTGCCTTTTAATTTTCAGTTTCTGTAATACACGAAATGTTTTCGTACGTAATAGGTATTGCTTATCCATGTAATACCGAAGCAATAATATATAAATACGTAATAAGTAATAAGAGAGAAAAATACATACCTACTTTATTAATCAAAACAACGTTGACACTGTCCTCCAGCGATGGTAGCCCCCCCCCCGACTTGGAAAAATGTTTAATCTGTTGCATTGCAAGGTAGCTTACTAATATTTTATGTTAATTTTATTATTTTTCGTGTTACATTGAAACTGCAATCTGTAATGCAGAATAATAGGTACATACTTATTACATATGTATGCCTGTGAATAAATAAAAGCGCTATTCCATACGATTGGCATGTAGGTATATTTAGAAACACTCGTATTAGGTACGTTCAATGTGTGAATGAGTAATCGCGTGTTAATTAGGAATATTACTATATGCACTCACTGATTCCGATTGCATGCAAACATCTACTTTTAGCAAATGTATAGATATATGTAGAAGCTGCACCGACAATTGACACTAAACTTCGTAACCGGATTTCTTTCTTTTTAATTTTCTAAATTACTTTCAACCTTGAAAGTGCAGTGTTTACTCATTGCAGGTTGGAAGCACTCCAGAGGAATTGATATGTACCTTCCGTAGTGAACGTACATAAGGTTAATCAGGTATAAAGTAGTAGTATGAAGTAACCATGTCTTAGCTTCGTTTGCAACCGAATCGCAATACATATTTGAATTTGTGGTACCAATGTACATATCAGTGTAGACAAAACCGTTATATGGATCCAAAATTGTGCAAAAGCTAATAAAGCCTTTAGAAAACGAAGTAAAAATTAAAACATAATATGCTCTTCTACAATAATTAGGTATTAGGTAAAATCTCGTTTTAGACTTACATATAGAAGCAGTGCATATTCACGCAGAAAGTATTTTACGTCTTCCCTCGCGATTTGTATAATTCGTGTTCAACAATAAATGCAGTAGCTGTAAAACATGTTACAAATATACTTTCAGTTTTAAATAAAATAATAAGCAGCGAATATGAACGCGAGCAAATATTCCATACTTTATAAACGTTCATTGCTTCGCCAATGTGACTTTATAGATTGAATACAATGGATGTACTACTGTGTTAATATCATTATACATACACATATGTATGGGTAGGTATAGGTATAGGTTATAATAAAATTATAAATGAATTCGGTAGACGCTTTTATAAATCTGTACAAATGCTTCTACTTCTCGTAAGGTCTCCAGATAAATAAATCCTACACGTAGAGGCACTTAAGCAATAAAAATTGATATTAGAATCAATTAATAAAGCCACTTGTGCATGTAGAATGTGACTGTTCCTTTTTGAACGCATGCATTGCCACAAGGTAATTGGAATACAATTGAACTTGTTTTTGTCCTGTTTTCATGCTAAATCTGTCATTGTCAAATGCAAACGATGATCGAGATCCATACTTAACATCAACAACTTTATACACTTATCATAAAGTACTATGCGATTATTTATCCTATCTTCTCTTAACATTTAGCCAATTTTATTCAGGTTAATACAAGCTTAATTTATGTGTTTTTACTTGCAGTTGTGCTGTACATACAAATTATGGTGCATTCATTTTTATTCTGTCATATAATGGCTTCTGATATTAAATATCTATCTCAAAACTGGCTAAAATTTTGATGCATACTTAATGAAGTATTCACTGAAAAGCTGACAATAACTTTATCAAAGAATACATACGGATTAATTCCATATATAAATGAAACACGATTAGCTTGGCTTTTATTCTGGGACAAAAATATTTCAGAACCATCCTTTAGTTTTGGTTGGCTTAAAGTTCCTAAAATGGCAAAGACCACAAATATTTTACATCTCCTGGCCCTAGGGCTTTGCATCGCACACGTTGCATTGAGCGCAAGTAAATAATTTTGTTCAGTAGTCGTTAATATTGATTTAAAAATATACATTGGCTAAAGTGTATCATTTATTGCAGTAAAATGTATACAAAAAATTAATATTGACTTTCTTTGATCATGCAGGCCCAAAATTTGCTCCATATTTCGATCTAACTCTTACAAATGGTCCAACACTGCAGGATATTGCAGCTAAATCCAATCAAAAAACATTCACTCTTGCCTTCGCTTTGGGTGGATATCTTGGTTGTGAGCCCATGTGGGGTGGTCAAGTCCTTCTCAACGATTCTGCGATCCTAGGACCCATCAAAGCCCTTCAAGCTCAAGGAGGTGAATTTATTGTAGCAACCGGCGGTGCCCTTGGACCATACTTGGAGCATCTTTGTGCTGACGTTGCTTCTCTTTCAAATGTAAGTTTAGTCTGTTCTGCGTTAATTAATTATTCCAAGTTTTAATTTTCAATTTTCTGAATTGTATTTACAATGAAATGATTGTTCAATGAAAATAGGCATACAAGAAAATTTTAGACACTGTTGGCACCACACATTTAGACGTTGATGTAGAAGCACCCATCAACAACGATGTCGTCAACAAAGCTTTGGCTCAAGTACAACGAGAAAGACCCGACACTACCGTCAGCTACACACTCATGATCCAAGGTGAAGATTACGGTCTGACCCCTACTCTGGGAGTCGACGTACTCGTAAATGCCGTGGCCAATGGAGTCAGAGTTGACGTTGTCAATGCGATGACCATGGAATTTGGAGGAACTAGCCCAACTTGGGTAAGTATAAGTATATTTACTAAAATTTGAGACTTTTTCCCCCCTAAAATACTGATTGTTGTTTTTAAGGGGTAAGCATTTTTACTACCCTTAATTTTTCCGTAAAATAACAATTTTAATTGATTTTTAAAGGGAGAGACAGTCATTGGTGCCGCAAATTCAGTGCTTCGTCAAATGAAGGAAATCTGGCCACAGAAGTCCGAAACTGAGCTCAAGAAAATGCTCGGTGTGACTCCCATGATTGGAAGGAACTTCAACGGACGCATCTTAGAGACGGCGGACGCTCGAGCAGTTATCAACTGGGCTAATCAAAATCACATTGGACTAGTGTCCTTCTGGTCATCGGGTCGTGACAATGGAGGATGTGCCGGTGGTGGAGTGTCCCCATACTGCAGCAGTGTCGTTCAACAAGATTTTGAATTTACTCAAATTTTCCAAGGTTTTCAAGGCTAAACCATAATAGTTTTACCTACAACATAATTATCCCAGTGATCATTTCATTTTTTTTATAAACCTATATTTATTAAGTAATTTAATAAAGTACAAATTACTTAACAACACACACTCATGCCTTGTGATATTGCCTTTTTGAGCGTCTCTACATCCTGTTTCTCTGGTTTGCCCACCTTTCTATTCCATTCCATTTGGTGCATAAATCAATTAGTAATTTGTTTACAGATTTTTAGTTTAGTAGTGTATACAGTTTAACTTGATTATAGTCCCAGTCAAGATAGTCAAGATCTAGGTAGGTGAAATCGTTTTATAAACTTTATCTTAAATTAGTGACAGATCACCCGGTTACGAGATAATAAAGCTAACGCAATGTTCGCACTTTAACTCCTTTGTTTGCTTTGGTTCAGCAAACAGATAAAGTCAAGTTTGGATCATCATAATGTGTTAATATTATTCCATTTTAGATGTTTTAGTGACAGTCAAGTAGTACCCTCTCCTCGTTCACACTAATAAATTGCTAGCTGATTATGATAACGATAACGGAAATAAAATGGTGAGTATGGTTTAAAACATTTCTAGAGTACAAAGTTTTAAACAAAATATACTACCAGTGGAGTGTAGTAGTAGTATGAATATGAATACATAAATAATTAAGTTTGATAAGTTGTGCCGTACTACCTCAAACGATTAGCAACATAAAAGCGATGGGATGTGAATTTCTAACATTAATCCAAAATAGTGCGAAGGGAGAGGAGTGATGTGCTGTGCTATAAAGCTCATTTATGTACGTATAACTACGAATATACATCTTTAATATGTAAAATACTAATCTAAATGGCAAACGCAATATACATATACACCAGTATACCGATACAGCTGGTATTAACCCAGCAGTATCTAGAAATAGTTTTTACCCAATTAAATTTATTAAAAATAGATTCAAAAGCAAAATGCATTTTACACACAGAAATACAGATATACGAAATATAAATACATGAAATCTACATTCTACGATGCAAATACTAAAATAAATTTAAATTACACAATTGGAGAGCGTGGAGCCAGGAGATTTCTCAGTAACGCATACTATAGAAGCTCTAATAGATTATTACTATTATTAGATACTCCAAAACGGCAGAAACAACTTTTAAGATGTTGCTGCTCAGCAACTTAGCTACTACTTAGCTACAAACTACAACTTAGCTATTACTTAAGGTTATAGATATATTAGCAAAATTTTGAGTTAGTAACAATCATAGTAAATATATGTTACAAGAATATACATCAGTAATCGTGTAATGTTACATATAGTACCAAAGAAATATGGGAGCACTAAACTGATTTATAATTTAGAAAGAAAGAAATCGAATTTTTCGTGAAACGATTACAAAATTTAGAAACTAAAACTGAAGCGACACGAAGACAAGAGACAAGTTTCCAAATAAAATCTGATACACTATATTATTAGTAACTTGGGTCTAATTAATTACTTGATGATCAAGGCGAAAAACATATTTTTTTGGCCTGTACTTGATCCTACTGATTGAGTGGGCACTCATCAGTCCAGTGAAGTCCAATCTCAAGGCAGCGAAGACACTTGGCTTCTTTTACATCATGAGCGAATGGACAGAGATACGAGTGATCTTTGAAGTCACAGTAGGCGAGAGTGCAGAATCGGGATTTATATCGATAGCGTTGCATGGGTAAAATATGTGGTGTTTTCTTAAAATATTCTTTCTCTTGTGGGCTATGAGTGTACCTGCAGAGACTACCATTTTTACACCAAAATCTGTAAGTGCAGTACTCCGAGTACTTGGTATGATTCTTCTTTGTTTTTTGTTTAACGGGTTGGAAGTTGATATCAAAGAAGTCTTCGGGGTCCAAAGAGCAGTCGTCCACATCAATTTCCTCCGTCGACAACTCCTCAGTGTCAAGATAGTTCAAATTTGGATCTCTATTCTGAAGAAAGTTAATGTACGTTTGAAAGTCCACACAATTCTCTAGACCATCTTTGAGACTTTTGGCTTTGGACCAGACGTGATCAGTGAAGTCATACGTGCTAGTCTTATCCCCAGATTTGGTGAACTTCTCCTCCAGACAGACAACTACGGCAAAATGCTGATCAGTAAGGAAGAGGCCTCGAGTCGGCAAGTTGAACAGCCTTGACGAGATGTCAATTACTCGACGGGAAAATGCTTCCTTTGAAGGCTTCTTCCAGGCTCCGGGATTGTCGGAAAATCTTTAATTTACAAAATAAATAAATGAAATAGTTGTAAATAAAAAATATAATTGCACAAATTAATAAATAAAAGAGAGGTTCATGGAATTCATTACTGACAGTTCAGTGATGGGAAAAAGTAAAATCAACTATGTACAAGGTAATAATATGTCATAATATAGTAAACACTGACAACTTACACAAGAACTAAGCTTCTCTCCCTCGGAACTCGAAGACTCCACTGCGTCTCACAGAAAGTAATTTGATTGAAGACGTTATCAATGTGGAAAATCTCGACACATTTATTCTGACGACTTTCCCGAGCGATTCCATCGGACAAAGAATTTTTAAAAGCCCAAATATGAACGTTCCACCCATATTTCTCTGCTTTCTGAACCACGGGCAGCATATCCCGATCTCCACTGAACAGAATAAAAGTGCGATATCTACCAACTTTAGCCACGGAGTACTGGACACAATCTTCCACCGCATCCGCCGTCAACGAGGTGTCCGTCTCCTTTTCTTTCGAGGAGAAGTTCTTCTTCGACGTATGAACTTCGATTTCATTCCGTCGGATTGCCTTCCATACCGTATCCAAAGCGGGAGGCTCCGAACCATACAATTTTCCACTCAATACAAGCTTCCCCTCACAAGCCAAGTCCACTAACTTTCCAATGTCAATTCGACAGCACACATCCTGGATTTTGGGCAAGTAGCCCTTGAGCCTGGCAGAGTGCTTCTGTGTATTAATGAAAATATTGGAATTATCAATGTAAATAATAGCAACGCCTTGCGGGTATGAATCCATGTCCATGTCAATGTTCATTTTTGTATAAGTATTTTTGCTTGTAAATTCAGATAATTGTTCAAGAAAGACTGACTATAGCAAGCACAACTGAAGAGCAGTTAAAAAATCACAAAAAAGGAGAAAATATCACTCTCACAAAAACACGATTATTATTATTGCAACAGATCGAGTTGACACCTCAGTGGAAGGAGTAGTTTGATAATAACTTGACGGCGACGCTCTAAATATTAATTCCAACGTCAACCAACAAACTATATCATGGCTGGTCAAGTCTAAATTCAAAATGTATTATCGATTCTTTCTTTCTTTAGTTTCTTCTACGTATGAGACAGTGAGTGGAGCTTGAGAACAGCGTCTCCAATTTCCCTGCTACCAATTCAACAAGTTAACAACAACTAATGTCTGTCATTTTAAGCATATTTTTACGTATGGTCTCCGTGATTCTGCTATGACATGCTATACTTGGAGTCTCAAGTAAAATGTAAACTGAAGTTTCTTTATCGAAAAGATCTTACATATCGATTTCGATTCCGTTTTTCTTATCTCTTGTAGGCTGTTGTGAGTGATTTCCATTCGTCCTGAGGAAAGACCGCAGCTTGACTTGAAGTTTTATTTAGTACTGTAAACATGGTGGGTAAGTATAAGAATATGGCTACAATTTCTCCTTTGACTCAAATGACGTATTAGGTATCTATATAGATAGGTTAGGACATTTATATTGCATTACATTGCTGACAAAGCTTTTCAGATTTGTTTCTACGCGAACGATAAGATAGGTATATTATACGTAAAGACCGGTCCATAAATAGTTACGTGAGTCGTGAGTTATTTTGTGAAACTAGTCAGCTTCTGTGTGCATGCTGAATAAGTAGAAATCTTAAACTTGTCAAACAAAATTTCAATCTTTCATCTCCTATGAACGTTGATCGTGCAGGACTCAGGACGATCTACAGGTTCCAATTTCAGAGGGTAAGTCAACAAGTTAGTCATGTTGCATACATTCGTAAAAACAACACTTGAACTAACAAACAATTAAAAGAACGAACGAAGCATCAGATTTTTATAGATTGGGATAGCTGCCGTATTATGGAAATGCTCAGAAACAGATTCATTATCCTATCATGCATTTGGGATGGAAATTAGCATTGAGGTGCTTCAAGTTACAGGTTTGGACTTGAATAGGTATTTTATTACTGGAACCTTCATTCAAATAAGTAACTGAATATGGAATAGGAATGGAAAGCAAGGCAGCTAAAATAATTATACATAATATGCACGGCGGAAATATTCCCAGAAATATTGCACGCAATGTTTTAAAAGCACCTATTTCTAGGTAAAAGAATTTGTAGAGACGAAAAGGCTTGATACTTGCTTGATAAAGCTCCCATTACATCTTTAGTACAACGAAGATACTACCTGCATAGCAATGGTTGTAATTACCTATACGAATAGTTTCCCCGCAAGATACAGTACACTAAAATCCGTTTCTATTTTTCTCCTAATATTCACTAATTAAGTGCTGAAAACTACTTACGATTAGTCTCGATTTACTATTGGGCCGAGGCCGAGACTAATAGAGCAATCAATTTACTCACAAATTACTTTGCGTCTTTCAAAAATTGTAACAACAACAATAAACTACACGAATGTCAATGTCAGCAGAATTGAATATTTACGACCTATTTCGTAATTTGTAATGTTGTAATAATGTTAAACAAAGTGAATATCTTTACTAACTAGAACACAATTTTTAGTAGTATAATGCTTACGACTTTTTTATATTTTGGCTGCTGTTCTAAACTACTTTTTACGTATATCAGTATACCTACATATATGGATTTGAAAAAAAAATAATTACTTAATGCAGTATTTTACAAATTACTTTTTATTACACATTTACTTCCAAACTGTTCTGATAGCGATAATAATGTGGTGAATGTTTTACAAAAACCAATAGTTAAACATTACTTTTATTTGTAGCATTACTACACTGCACTGATTTGTTTATATTTTTTATTAATATTGAAATGTTGCATGAAAGTTACCATTTGATTACATTATTAAAACGAACGGGTAACTTAATGCATTATTTCGTGTTGCTTGCTACCTAATTTGTTATAATTTGTAATCATTATAAATATCGGCACACGCATACACGCTATAAATCAGAAACGATTTCGTTAGTTCTGAAAAAATATTTCTTGTAATTGTGATGTCATTTGACTATTATGGGATTCAAAGAAAAAGTCATTATAAAGAAATTAATTTTCGAAGAAATGAAGTTGTGACTTTTGGAAGATTACATTTTGGAAGACATGGGTTTTCGAAGTCGTGGTTTCGAAGATTTTTATTTCGAAGTTGTGTCCTTGAACCTCTGTGCGCTACCATACTACATGTCATCGGTTAAGAGGAAACATGAGTTGCATCCAAGATATGCACCTGTTTGATTTTAAGAGCTCGTGAATATGAACCAGTTTGCTTTTACAGTTACATATTTGGATGTGCATACCTATCCTAATTTGCCTCTTAATCGATGATGTATACGTCCTTCATTAGGATATTCCTAAAAATCCTCACCCCTGTTTACGCGACGGCAGCATGTTTTTATCACCATAAGATATACTACATACATAGGTACTACATACCTACACACGAAAGAGACAAGAAGACAGCCAACAGTGCGAACTGAGGTACCTAGTATGCGCACACGATACACTCTACAAAAAACATTTGGAACCCATCATTTTGCGAAAAGAGTCCATTTTTAATAGTTATAGACTCATCATAATGATGGGTTTTCACGGCATCATACGATGAGGCCCACATTTAGCCCGTATTAATTCCATATCCTACACTCCATCTGGAGCCCATGTGGTACCCAACATTATGATGTATTCTAACCCTTTTAACAATTATTATAAATGGACTCACTTTTTTTATGATGCGAGCCAGATGTGTGGTCATTTGGTAGTGTACTTACAAAATTTTTATGACTGCATTAAAAATCCAGAATGAATCACATCAACAGACTTAATAACAGACTAATTTAGCGCAAAACGGCTTGTGGGGAAACTGCCAATAGGGCAAACCCGTCTCTCATTTGAAAACAGGACATATAGCCTCATCGTACGAACACTAGCAATAAAATTTAGGTGCCTCCATTAAAATATGAGGTTAAGGACTTATCATGGGAATGCAAAAAGGAACAAGGTGCGACTGCAACCAGGGGCTAAGCTTGGCGGCCCAGACAATAATTTTTGGAGTACAAGGGGGTAGCACCGAGAACGTTAGCGGACCAAGCTCGGAGGATCGGTTCCACGTTACGAGTAAGCAGGTCTCTAGAAAGTTCGCCGACGGGCTTTATAGATTTGACGTTTGTAGATGTTTCATTTTTAAATTGGTTTTGTAGTGACACAGTTTTAAAAAATATTGATTGGACTACGTCGCAGTATTGAGATTTGTAACCACAGCGTAGCCAAATTAATATTTTCCAAGAACTACCTCACTACAGAACCAATTTAAAATTGAAACATCTATACAAACATTAAATCTACAGACCAAAACTGAAAGGAGTATTTACAATTTCAAGGAACTATTTCAGGGACCGGATTCAAGCCCGCCCTTCGGCGAACTATCTAGAGGCCTCGGAGTAAGTATCAGCGCACTTCCTCCGGGGGGTACGGGGGATGGCGCTGGCTATTAAGCTATCTTATTTGATAACTATTACTTTTCTGACATTATGACATTGTGACACGTGAGTTTGTACCGTATAAAATTATAAAACGTATTGCAGGAGCCATCTCTTGAATATTGCTCCTCCTTTGACACCTGTGCTACCCGCAAGCAAGACGTTTCCACTTTCCACTGCTCCAAATTGAATCCCGAGCGGAGACAATGACAACGGGAAGTATGTCCGATCCCAGTTTGGCGAAGACGATTGCGGAGAAGACGTCTCGGCAAATCAGAGACTAGAAGGTTTGAATGTTAAACTGCTGGTGTGAGTGACTACCGAATTAGTGATTAGGTGAGCACAGTTCATAGTTTTGGCGATAATCTGTTACTACGTGTTAGAAAATAAGCGTTTTTCCCAAAAAGTGTAACAAAAATAGTACTAGTTATACAGAAAATTGCCTTTACAATCTCGGGTGTACCGAAGTACAATAATTTTTACTAGATTGCTCTTTAATATTATTAGTTTTATTAGTGCTCTCTTTCTCTGGATTTAAATTAGGTAGTGTAGTAAATATGTATTCATATTCATGAAACTTTGCCACCAAAATTATCACTCATGTATCGTAAAAATCGTAATAAATACAAACATCGTTATCATCGTTATAATATTGTTAAAACGGAAACTGCTTAAACTAATTGGGCATCTACATTTGCCGGTGTTCAAATGTGTGAAACAGTGGGTGACCATATTTAGGACCTTTTCCTATTGTTATGCTGCTTTCGTTTTGATTTAATTTGCAAGCAAATACAAAACATAAAATTATGAATTTTTCTGGAAACACACCTTTATAACCTGCCTACATGTGAATATTTTTTGCGGAAAAAAAGACTCAATTAAAACCACAATTTTGAAAATTGAATTGGCCATTTTGAAATTCAAAATATGTTAAAATAGAATTTTGGCTTTGTCGATTTTTTACGCTTTCAATTTTTAAGCAAGAACTTACAATGCGCTGAAAAGGAAAAGGGGAATCGATACAAGTACAGGGTGGCACATAACCTTTGCCGCCCCCCCTACAGCCCAAACCAGAAAAGTCGCGCAATCATGTTACCACCACT
>JAQFZC010000739.1:0-41680 GCA_034695205.1 Dicyrtoma fusca | reverse complement strand
AAGAATCTCTGAAATAAAATAAGTACTGTTTTCAAAACCCTAAAAAAAAAAAAAATAATGATGGTATAATTGCCTTAATTATTTAAGGTAGCAAATATTTAAATGAAATGATGTATTTACTCTTCCATTTAATATTTATTGTAAGCTAACATAGGTAATTGTATATTTAATTTAAAATTCAGTATTTTTATCTACCTCCGTTAGTTAAAGTCAAACCTATTGAAATCCTATAATTATCTACATTTATTTGCTGACAAAATTGCTCTTTGTTTATAAATGGTTTAATATAATTATAATTACTCAATTGATAAGTATTATTATTATAGCTACCACTATTGAAAGGTGCAAGGATATACAGGGGCGGATTGGCTAGTCTGGCAATTAGGCGTTGCACGAAGACCAACGCTTGTGGAGAACACAGTAGCATTACCGAAGTGGCCTCGTTGACATTCAGATCCCTCGTCGTGAATCCATATTCAAAGCAATAGTGTGTCAAACTTTATGTGAAAGCCTTCATTGTCATAAAAACAACATGACTGCACCAGGTCCTACACATCAAGGAATCTTAGCTGGAAACCGATGCTATGTAAAAAACTAATTTAAAAAGTATCATCAGTATGACGTCACAAAAATATTTTTTTTTCTATTACAAACAACATAATTTAATAAAATAAGTAGCATTGTTCACACCAACTTGTGGATCAAATTATGTTCTTCTTCAAGGCAAATAAAATAATTACTTTGTTTTTCGTACTGTCAATGACGTAGTTTAAGTTTGATTTGTACTGGTATACATCCAAAAAGTGTAATTAGTGGCATAATAGCATTAAAAGCAATACATTCTTCAATATGAGAAAGGTTTTTATGATATGAAGAGCGTCTGTATAACATCTAAATGTGTTAAGTAAAAGGGCAATATTATTAAGTGTTCAATACCATGTATGTACATATTCTTTACTAGGGTTTACAGATGGCACGGCACGGATTTCCTTTAAAATATTGGTATAAAATTTTTATGTATACTAGGTGGATAAACATTTCTTAAGTCAACAGGTAATTAAAGTGCTGTAAGTGAAATTTGTGTTAACTAATGGAATTTTAATTGTTTAAAAAGTTAGGAGCCATTTTATAATTCTATATAAAAGCTTGGCTTTTGCATTCATCATACTATTTGCAATTTTGCAATCACTTTGTAATCTTTACAAAGAACTGGATGAGTAGGATCCTAATATCAAATCCTAATTTCAGCGGTCAAAGGTAAGTCAAAATGTTGACCAAATCCCTTCTTTTCAGTGTCCTTATTATAGGCATCAGTAGTTTGGCGTCACTCAGTTCCCAAGAGGTATGTGCTACTAATAATTAGTCATTACAATTTTGGTGTAGTACCGTAGTTACGAAATATGCTATACATAATGTAGGTACCTATTCACTTTTATGCTCACCAAATATTTAAAACCCAGTCAAAACAAAATTATTTTTGTAATACTAGGAGTTGGAGAAGCCAGTTACCGAAGAAATGAGAGCTTTGGTTACAAAGTTGGACAAAGAATTGAAAGACCGAATAGATGTTACTATACATACTTGGCATGTTGAAGAAATTAAAGTCTGATTACATCCCGAACCCAAGTGTATTGACACCTTTGACCTTTAGATCCGATGATCCGAAAAATTTGAAAAAGGAATTCAGCACCATGTGACTCTCACTCATGATGACAGTACGGTCTTGGTACTTGGAAAGTCGGGATTTTAGAAAAGCTACCTAGCCACACGTACGAGATTGGTAACCCACAAGTTATCATCGCTACCACTCAATTAACTAGTGGCAGTCTCTTCGAGGCAATTCGGAAGCCTAATGAAAATAATTTGCAAATTTAAAATCTACAACAAAAGTTTGTATCTTTCAAGTTGAACACACTGACATTATAAATAAAAAGTAGGCATAGACCGTTATAAATCTGCGAAAAATTCGAACAAAGTTGATATTTGTGTCTTTTATTTCCACTTTTATTAAAAAAGCTAGGGTAGGTGCACGTAATTGTGATAAGCACTTAATTGTGATAATTTATCTTTATTGTTAGAAAAACTCGGTGGAATCTTCTGCCTTTTTCATGTTTGGTACAAACAGCCGTTGAGAACATTGTGTGAAATTTGTAGTTAAAACGCTTTGAAAACGAGTACCTACTTAGAGATTATCACAATTAAGGGTTTATCACAATTACGTGGACCTACCCTATTCATAACACCACTGACTACTGTCAACAAAGATTATTTGTAATCATTGAATTTATAAGTGAATCAAAGAGAAAATTGATAGCAGTAATTCGTCAACATAAATGTTTAAGGATAATCATATCTACATAGTTGGCGGTCATCAGTTGACAGTTCGTAATTTCGTAGATAATTATTGCTAGCAGCGATGCGACGTGGAGCTCGGTTGTAAGTACTTCATTCTAACTACTACGATTTTAATTGTACGGCTTAATTCAACTCGTAAACATGCAATAATAATAATTATACTATTAATTTCTTTGGTCCGCTACTGTCCACTATCAACTGTTAACTTTAGCCGACTTTTAAACTTCCAACACCAACCGAAGAGCTAAAAGATGTTCTTCGAATTAGTAGTGACGCTAATTTTGCTGGGAATAGCCTGGTTGTTCCTGTCAAGAAAGAAAAACTTTCCACCAGGTAAAATAATCGTTACAACACATTGTAGTTTATAAATAATTGACAAACTTGATGGTCTAAACTTCTAAACTTCCATTTCATTAACTTTTTAATCCGGTATTACACAGCCGGCAGTGAACGCCTTTTTTGTCTAGTGTTCCATTTAAACTGTTAACTGTCAACTGTAGTTATAGTGTTAATTACCTACTGGTATTTCTGATCTATATACTCTTCCATATTATTATTTATTATGTCATCGGTTAATTTATTTATTGCAGGACCATGGGGCTACCCAATTTTAGGAAATATGCCTCAATTGGGATCTCAACCACATCAAACATTGCTAGAATGGAAGAAGAGATATGGACCCCTTATTGGAATTAATTTCGGAAGTTTTAGGTAATTATTTTTGTAAGTATTGATCCTACACTGTCTATGTCTATACGAATGCATTATTATAACTGAGGCAGAACACTGTCAACTGTTGATTATCATATCAATATTATCAGGTAATTATATTATTTTTGAAGTACTGTGTCCATCAACGACACCAAAATGATAAAAGAAGCACTCGGATCCAATGTATTTTCTGGACGACCATTGCTGAGACCTGCAATGGAACGAAGCGGCGGTGTTGCCAAGGGTAATAGGAACAATCCCATTATTAAATGTGTTGAATGTTTTTGTGAAAGTAGTTAGTAGGTTTGAGATAATTACATACAAACCATGATAGTTGGCTAGCGTTGAATGTAGCAACCTACCTAATTAACGAACGGCTGAACTAAACTGAATTTTTGTTTCCGTGTTATTTTTGGGATTGTTAAAGTTTATGAATGTAAATAATTATAATTACTGAATGAATGACCGATGTTGGATGTTAGTTGTTAGTCGCAAGACTGTTCAAGCCAAACTCTTACGTATTCAAAAAATAATTAATGTTATTTATAAAACAAAACGTATTGTCCATGTCCCATGTTCAAGTTAGAACCTCTGTAGTTAAATTATGTTGGCAGCTAAACTGAGGTAATTAGCCGGTTTTCAACGTGAATTCTTGTTTGAGTACATTGATTAAAGTGTTTACTGTTGTAGGATTACTGTTTACACAAGGATCCCATTGGACCGAGCAACGTCGATTTACACTTCGCCATCTCCGTGACTTCGGTTTCGGAACAAAATCCATGGAGTCTAAAGTTCAGGATGAGATTATCGAATTAATTGAGCGATTCTCTGTTGACGTTGGGAAGCCGACCAGTTTAAATAATCGATTTAATGCTGCAGTTGTGAATGCATTGTGGAGTATTATGGTGGGTCAGCGATTTAAACAGGATGACCCTGAATTACTCGAAGCCGTGAAACGGATCACATCGTAAGTTGATTAACAATCAATACATATAATAAGTCGGTTGCATTTTTATTTTCCAAAATAAAAACACTATAATTATTTCATTATTATTTCTTTCGCAGATCAATAGCAGAAAATAATATCCTCGCAGCCATATCCATCTTTGTCCCCTGGATCGCCACAATTGCCCCCAAACTCTCAGGTTTCGAACACCTTATGAGACACCATGTTCCCACTATTAATTTTATTCAAAAGCAAATTGACAAGCACAGTGAAACTTACGTTGAAGGCCAGCCCCGTGACTTCCTAGACGTTTATATGGACGAAGTTAAGAAAACAAAGGACCCAGCCTCGTCCTTCTTCGAAAGCGAAAACACCGTCGTATTTACTTTAGCGGATTTATTTATTGCTGGGGCTGAAACAACAAGTACGACGCTCATGTGGCTCTTCGCTTACATGGTTCACTGGCCAGAAGTTCAAGAGAAAATGTTTCAAGAAATCAAGAAAATTGTGGGCACGAGTCGTCTCCCCAGTTTGAATGATCGACCCAATATGCACTACACGGAAGCGGTCATTCATGAAACTATGCGGTATTGTACTCTTGTACCCTCGGCTCTCTTTCACAGTGCCAATGAGGAGACTGAGTTCCACGGCTACACGATTCCCAAGAACACCGTCATCATGGCTAACATTTACTCCGTTCATTTTGACAAGAATATTTGGGATGAGCCGGACAGATTTCGACCCGAAAGATTTCTTGATTCAATGGGAAAATTCAAAAAGAATGAGAATTTAATTCCATTTTCTACGGGAAAGCGAGTCTGTCCAGGGGAAGGATTGGCTAGGGATGAATTATTTTTATTTACAACCAGTTTATTTCAAAAATTCAAAGTTTGTCCTGCTCAAAAAATGCCGGATTTGGTGGGGAAGGTGAACACGGTGGTGACCCCCAAGCCATTTGAAATTATTCTACAAGAACGGTTTTAAGCAACGATTTAGTTTTCTAGTATAAGTGACAGTTATTATTTTGGGCTTATGGGCATATTACATTTATTATGAATAACACTTTTTTTTGCCCAGTCAGTACTTTATCATTATGACTTGCTCTGCTTTATGCAATACAATTTGAATTTCATTTCGTTGAGGTTCTATTACATGAGTTGAGGATTACAATTGTAATTATGTACTTTAGTGAAAAAGTGGAGTACGTAGATGTTTATCGAATGTACTTAAGTAGAATTCATAATAAATATTACAGTATAAACTTAAATATTGCTTATTGGATCTATTGCAAATAGCTTACCAGTTTATTTGTATAACGTGTACCTTTAACCATTATGTAATTATTGTCGTGTGGTTGTACTTATATTTGAACGGCTTAACCACAGAGAGGCTGTTTCAATACAATAAACGTCATCCCAGCATTGCAGTCATAAAGGTTTTGCAGCGAATTGAAATCGTGGTTGAAGCTCTCTTCCACAGATGCAACGTAGATCAGTTCATAGCATAAACCCTAATGTCAATTAAGTTCAATTACTCGCAGACGGATGCGAAAATCGATCTAACCAAATTATTATATTTTTATATGTGTTAAAAGTTTGGTTTTGACTTTGCCAATAGTATCCGTAAGGAATTAAATGTAATTTCCTCTCAGTTTATTTTTTTGCCTATAGATAGGTATCACAGAATTACTGTATCCGGAATGGCACCCAGTCTAAAAATGTTTATTATTTTTGAAATAAGTGTAAATTCGCTAAGTATAATTCGTAATGTTCTAGCCAGTTTCGGTTTTATTAATCCATAAATATAATGTAAACAAAGTTTTTTCCAGTAGAAATAAAAGTCAATAAGAAATGCAAAACATTCTTCTCAAAATAATTTTACTCTTCACTTGTCACGTTGGAGCTTGCACTGCATGCATTAGTAAGTTAAGCACGGTATTCTAAAATCAATTTTTTATTTCACAATCTTTTTAAAGTAATAATTTATACAAAATTTTACTTCCAGTGTGCTTTGGGGACCCGGCCAAATTTTATTTGTACAATGAAAAAAGGTATGTAATAAATAGTAATAATATTTGCAATTAGGACTAAAGCAGCAGTGTTTATACTGTAATCCAGTAGTAGTGTACTTAATTTATTACCATACTATGCTACTGCATTTATAAAACTATTACATAGTTCTAGTGGAAAAGAACTTCCTTTAAACGGCGAATGCTCTTCAAACAATTGTGGGATTGACCGAACAAAAGAAACTGTCTTTTTAATCCATGGTTTCAAGCAAACCCAATTCCACTGCTTCCCTCGAGATGTCAAAAACGGTAATGAATACAATTATGGGGAAAGGATAGTTAATCTCATTAAATAATCGTCATAGTTAATTTGTCAAATACGATTTATAGTTAACGGAAGTTTATTTCTATGTATGTCTAGCTTACCTTAAAGAAGGTTCCGAGATCAACGTGATAAACGTAGATTGGAGCTGTCTTTCGTGTTCTGGGATGGGTATTGCCGCCGTAATTTTGTACCCCTTAGCTGTGGAATCAGTGGAGAAAGTGGGGCAGGCAGTGGCGTCCTTCATTCAAGTTTATGCCCAGAAAAACTTGATTGACCTTCACAGGGTGACCGTCGTAGGTTTCAGTCTTGGAGCTCACGTGGCTGGGGCAGCTGGCAACGCCTTTTATAAAGATAGTGGAGGGAAAATTCCGATGATAGTTGGTACGAAAATGTGTGCTCTTAATCGGAATTTATGGATACGCGTTATTCTTTTCCCATCATAATATTTGTAAGGAGTGGATGATTTAACTTGTTTCGAAAAGGCTGCTTTTAAACCAGTTTTATATGCTTTTGCGTATAGGCCTTGACCCAGCTGGGCCACTATTCTCCTGCGAAAGCAACAAGAAACATGACCCAAGTCAAGTGCACACCAGAAGCCTTTCTAAATGGGACGCTGAGTTCGTGTACGTGATTCATACCGACATGGGAATATTTGGCACTGATTGCCGGCTGGGACATCGAGATGATTATCCAAATTGTGGGATAGCCCCCCAACCCAAGTGTGGTACCTTTTTTGATCGAGATCTGAAGGAAATGACTTCCTCCATAATAGGTTGCAGCCATTTGACTGCCCCTTACCTCTGGGCTGCGTCTATTGGAAACTCGAGTATGATAGCTCTCCCCTGTGAATCATGTGAGGATTTTAAAAATGGACGCTGTAGCGGTACACCAGCTGTCTTTGGAAAGAATTTGGTTCCCGGGTAATCATATCGATATACTTACGTAAATAAGAAGAAGTAGTTCCAGTTGTTAACACTAAAAGTTACATAATTAACAAAGTGCTCTCTTTTTTGTTCCTCAGAATAACGGGCGAGTTCTACTTGGAAACTGAGCCAATAGTATTCAATGCAACCTTTGATTGTGGCGAATGAGTTTCCAGTAGTTACCTTGTATTTTTATTAAAAACGTAATACTATTTCTTCTGCACAACTTGGGAACTTGCTGGATGTACTTAATAACTTTAATACGCAGGATTGCATTAAGCTTGGCTTTTCATTTTCATGCTAAAACAAAAGTAAAGAAGACTAAGCCGAATGTCACGTAGACGTAGACGTACACAACTACAGCACAGTACAAATCGTCGGTGAAGAAGCATTGTGGCGTAAGCCCAGACTCTGCTTAAAAATATTGTGTCGCGCATCCAGCAGCGCAGCGGCGGTTAAAACCATTTTGGCGAAAGTCCCAAGCACTTCTGTGCATGCAGGAACGCCATCTTTTTTGGTTTCGAGATTTAGTGATAAGTGATAGTATTTACGATTAGACCAAAGTTGCTACTTTAAGTAGCTTTCTTGTTAACTTGAGTAATTGCGCTGGTGATTAATAGATATTGTTTATCCGTAATTTCAAAACGAAAACCAAAACTTAATATTATATATAATGTTCTGGAACTTTACCCGAAAGAGAGGGACATAACTGAATATTGGGAAAGCCAACTCATTTTAGTTTTTATTCTAAATCACGCTACAATCATGACATACTTTACTATCTTCCAGCTACATCACCTATATATATATAATTTTTACTCTATTTTATTACATTTAAGGTCTTTTAGCCACTTAAAGCCAAAACTCCCAAATAACTAAAGCCGGCTAAAACCATTTTAACCCATATTTGAGCACCAGGGATACAATAAATACGTATATGTATGTATATCCATGATTTAACTGTACAACCCATAGCTCGACAGGCTACACAACCAGTTTTAAAATACTATTTATAGGTTTTACTACTACGGCTCTTGAAACAAGTAGATACATGGCCCATTTTAAAATTACATTTCTAGGAATTATTTCTTTTCTATGTAGAACTAGAATCGGCATGAGCTCCCTTTTAACCCCCCCCCCCCCCTTAACCCTTTTTAGGGGTAGGTCATAAGTGTGCTGACCAGTGATTCAGTTATTGCCTGACACATCGTCAGAACCATTTTCTTGTCCACAAAGTAGCTTCTGTTGATCATAAACCATTTTAAAGGCCTCATTGAAGCCAACTGCAAAGAGACAAGATGACGGCGTTCCTTCGATAAGCTTACGCATTCTCCCTTCCATTCTTGAAGTAGACTACATGATTGACCGTACAATGTAGCTATTGTATAAAACAAAATGCAGAGGTAGGAAGTGACGAAAATTGCAACTATTGCTGATGCCAGAGCTAACATTCCAGTGAACTTAATTGCCCCGTACGCACCAAGGAAAACCGCGGAAACACCAGCAACTTTGGCGTATGTGACTGGAAATCCATAAATTTCGTTTTCATCCGCAACTAGTAGAACAAGATGGGAGTACATTCTCAGCTTAACTTGCCACAACCTCATCGACTGGTTGGATATCTTGTTGTGATGAATACTGTAAAGGTTACAAAAACGAGTTTCAATATATTAAGCTTACATGTTCACTAGTATAGTAAGCCCAGAAGTTAACAACTCGTTAGAACGAAATATTGCATGTAAATATACCTGAGCTCATGTAGAACCAAAACACTAAATAAAACGATTGGCATCACTGTAAAGCAAATAATGGCAACGGCTGAAGCCCAATTATAGGCAACATAAGATTGGAAAGCTAGGGAACCAATTCTTAGAATTAGTCTACTTGTTGGTCCGAACTGTAAAGCGTTTGCTTTGCCACTAGTACTTCCTTCCCAACTTAAAAGAGATGAAAGAAGGTCCGGAGAGTTTGGACAACGTATGTAGTACAACAATCCGACTGTGCATAACGAAAATCCCCAGTAATACATACCAATGCAAATGAACTCACACAACGTTATTGCTTGGGGTGTTGATTTGTTTCTGCAAAAGTATTTTCCTTTAAAGGAACAACAAAAAAGAAATATTAGAATTACGACTTACTGCAAGGCTTCTCAGTATATCGTCTGTGTAAATCCAATTTGTCCCAAGTCCAGTGTATGCTTAGTTGCAATGTTTCCCAAGTCCACATAATGGAAAATATCATTATGTAGCAAAACTACTAAATAACACATTTCAAAACAGGTAAAACTAGTAAATGACACTTTTTCAAAATGGTCAAAACTAGTAAATAATACTTTTTCCAAACAGTCAAAACTAGTAAATGACACTTTTTCAAAATGGTCAAAACTACTTTTTCAAAATGGTCAAAACTAGTAAATAATACTTTTCCAAAACGGTCAAAACTAGTAAATAATACTTTTTCAAAAATGGAAAATATCATTATGTGGGCTTGGGACATAAAGCAATTAAGCATACACCGGACTTGGGACTAATTGCATTTACAAAGACAATATATATATAGTTTCAAAATCTTATAAGATTTTGCAAAAAGCTTACGTTCATATTGCTCAATTAAATCCATGTATGCTTTGACATAACCGGGTAATTTGTCACCTTGCCAAATTATTGCGATATGATTGCAAAGCAGCATTCCCCAATAGTAGAGCATAAATATTGCGTATAATTTTGTGATAGCATTAGATTTTACGAACAAATGGATTCCCACACTTTGATAAATAAGGAACGCGTAGTATGCTGTACAGGCAATTATGTTAAATTTCCACAAGATTCGTCTTGTTGTGCTGCAATTCCCCATTTGAGGACGGCATTTTTGATCGTTCCATTCAAAGGGATGGAAGGAAAGCAGTGCTCCTAGTTTAAAGCCTTTAGCAATTACGGCAACAAGACGATCAGTTAAAACTACATGCCGCTTGTTTCTAATAACTGGCTGAAACATAAACACGGTGCAAAATATTTCTACAAATTTTGACGTTCCCCTTTTGAACACCACATTTAATACGCCCATAACTGGGAAAGTAATAAAATTAAACTGGAAAGCAGTCTATGGTCAGACTGCAATTATGAACAACACGATAAATAAATAAAAGAGCGACTTGTTTGTTCATGTATTGACGACGTATGTTTGAACAACTTTGAAAAGCCAAAAAATAGGGTGAAATAAGTTTATAGCTATTGTTCTTTTATTTTAGTTCATTTACATTAGATGTACCAGGACACCATCTTCGTTTCCATGGGCGTCAATATATTACAATTCCCTAGTAGCCACCGGTAGTCGGGGCCGCGTCGGGAAAGAGCTGAACTTGTCGGGGAAGTGCATTGTCAGGAACACCGCGCCATACAGACGCTATCCCAGTGCACGGTGGAAGCGTCTGCCTGCAGCATCTTCGTACGCGCCTGATCTGCGCTGGCATAAAGGAGGGTATACTGCAGCTTTCGTGACTGCGTTGGCAAAGCGCATTGCCTTAGCAGTCATTTCTGCACTACCAGCTGCTCAGCAACAGTCATGCGCATGCAGACAGGACGAGCGGCTTTCGCTGGAAAAGTAACGGATCCCGTCTCTGCGTGCTTCTGCATGCAAGACGAGCCTGCTTCGCTTGCCGTCTGCATCCACCTACATGCATGTACATACATTCCTCGTTGCTCGTTCGTATTCTCTGCATCTCCTTATCGTCAGACGTCTGTTTTTCAGATCGTCATTCTTCATTAATTTTTAAGGGAAATTATTTATAGTATTAGACATTAAAATATTTTAATTGTTCGATCTTTAGAAGTAGGAAGTGACTTTAGGTGGTAAAGTTGCATTTTTGTAGTTCTTTGTCCTTAAAACTATTGATTAGATGTGATGTTGTTAACTACGGAGTGCAGTTCAGTTTTAATTTTTAACGTTCAATGTAATTACTACCCCGACAGTACCACACCAGTAGCGGTTGTGATTGACTATCAACCGGTAGTAATATTTTCCTCTAAGTACACACTGAATAATTCTGAAATTTCAAAGTACTTGCTCCCTGCTTTGATTTGTACGAAGATTTGATGTTCGACACCGACTTCCTTTCATTCGACAGGGAAAACGATGGCAAGGTAAGCAACCGAATTTAGAGTTTAGAATTTAAGATTCATGAACTTCAAAATTTTCTCGCTCTTTAGTCGCGATTGCTATTAGAAGCTCAAAATAATCACTTTGTTCATTAAATGACGTTCTTTGGTTTCAACTTACATTTAACAGTATTTAATTTTTAATTTCTACAGGTGGGCCTCGTCGAAAGAGTCTTGAACTGCTCTATAGATACCCTCGGAAAACCTGACGAGCTAATTAGGATACTTTATTAAAAACAGCAGATCTGGTTCAGTAGTGGCTGTAAACTTTCTTCGTCGATCTTAATTCTAGGATGTACGCCGTAATATATCCTGATCCTGATGAAATGTAAGTACCTATATTTATTGTATAGTTCTGTCTTCAAAATTATAGCTGTGATTTAGCCGTAGGCATGCTTCTGGTAATTTTATTATCGAGTATTTATTGATTTTATTTATTCTCTGTTCAACAGGTAAATCTGAAGTACCTAATCGCCAATCAACAAACTGTGCTACTGGCAGCAGTCTACATTTTGCAGAGCAGCGTTACCGAGACCTATGCAAGCAACTAACACCTAGTATTAATAATTAAATTGTTTAAATGTATTATTAATTAAAAACTGGAATTAATTTTATCTCCTGTATTTCAAGCCCCTTCTATTTTGTAAATATATACCTACCTATATAAGATGTACAACATGTACGAATATTCTAGTTACGATTAGGGTGTAATCAAATTATTTTAATAAAAAATATAAAATAAAATATTTTGCAAAGGATTGTTGCAGTCGAAGTTTTTTTTCAAAATGTGAATATTTAAAGGGGGATTATAGCATATTATTAGCATATTTGCAGAGGAAGGTAAAGCGCATAAAAATTTCGTCGGGAACGTGCAGGGGCCCGCTTGGTTTGTCGGTGCATTCCCGACGCGCTTTCAGAGCGTTGGGAAAGTGTACGGGGCCGGCGGACAATTCCGCAGGCAAGGCCGACGATTTGGCGAGCAACTTGCTGGCGCGTTGCCGGCAGGCTGTGGCTACTAGTGAAAGCTTGCTGTCTAAATATTGAGTAAATTATTTGTTTTTTATTACAAGCGGTTTACTTTGTTTACTAGTGTACTAGCACAGATTGCAACGCAATTTTGTAAAGATAAAATAGGGCTTTTATTTAGCGAATTACGGGTAGGATGTTCAAATTGTCTAGTACGTTATCATGATGTCTGGTTTTACTGACTTTGTGCGGGGTAGGATTCGTAGCTTTATTATTTTTTTGTGGGCGTATTTTTGCATTTTGATTACCTCTAAATACAATGCTTTTAGTAAATCTGGAAACTTATCTCAATTTATTTAATTCATGGGATTGAATAAGTAGTATATTATAACAAACATGTAATACTTCCAGGCGGTCCCAAAGACCTCGAAATCTAGCTCAGCCTATTGTGTAATGTCTTGCTCTTAGCCAAACATATCCACTCCATTATTACAGCCCATTACAGTAGTTTTATATAAATAAGATCCATTGCTTATTGCGCCAGTCCAGAGTCCAAGTAAAATTGCGCGTTTACGGAGTCAAGTTAGATTATAAATGCAAAACGATTGCTAAGAGGGATGCCATTTTGATACTGGCGAATTAAGTTATGAATTTATTATGCGCAGTTATGGCAGTTCAATATCATTTAATGTATTTAGATCCATCAAAAACGACTTGTGAGTTCAATTCTTCCTAGTTAAATAAATCCTTTTGGTGGAAACATATATACCTACATACCGTAAATTCTCTAAATATATTAGTTGGAGGACAGTGTCAACTTTGTTTTGAATAAAGTTAGTCTCTCTCTCACTACGCGGGTCTCCATGATAATACGCGGGTCTCTAGCAGTACGCGGGTCATCGGAAGTATTTTCAGTGTTTAAGTGTACAGAAATTGGTGTAAACCTAACTTTTTAGCCACTGAATAGCTTAAATTAAATGATACATACTTTCAAGTCGCTTAAAAGTGTCAAAATTCTTGTTTTTAGCCTGTTTATTCCAACTAAATTCAGAGTAGTAAAACGGTTACTTTGAATAATACGCGGGTCTTTATTAATACGCGGGTCTCTAATTGTACGCGGGGGTCCGAGATGCTGAATGGAATAGTGCGAGGGCGTACTATTAGAGAATTTACGGTATATGTATATGCTTACAAGAAGAACTAAATGAACTGTCTTATCCTTTCCTTTTAAATTACTTCGCAGTAATGCACTTAAGTATAATATGCCTGTGGGTATGAATAAAAAATATGTAGTTCGCAGTTCGGTGTCGTGCAACTATTTAGGTTACTGTATAAACGGTGTAGAAACTGCTTTTTTACTGTCTGGAGTTTTGATATGTGAGTACTGTCGGGGCAAGTAGTCTAGTCCGCTAAAATGCATCCCTACCTTGGTTTTGTGCGTGCTCAGTATATGGACAAAACCAAGGTATGGATGCATTTTAGCGGACTAGACTACTTGCCCCGCCAATATGCCACGAGGCTACTCATCTCTATACATTTCTGATATTGTAGTTATGGGGCTTGGGCCCAGAACCACCTTTACTAAACATGATGAGTACATATATATTTTTTGATATAAGACACTTGCTTCCGTACTCATTGCAACCTAGCTCGATTCAGCCACCTAGTTGCTCGTGTTAAAGAGGCTACCTAGGGGCTTAAGCTTGGTTGGCAGGCTTGAATATGATTTAAAACGGTTTTGGACATCTGCATTTTGGTGGCTTAAAGGGCTTACAAAGTAGGGTATAGATATGTATATATTAACGGTATAGTGAACCCACGCATAAAATATTTGCCTCTCAAAAACCCTTTGCCTTTTATCCTAACTTTGCAGGAGTTTACAAGCCAATTTTGACACAGATGGTCTTAATAAAAGTACGGTATGTTGATTTTTCCATTTATTTTTATTTAATTGATTTGATTGGAGACTTACAGTCTGAGTTTAGGGGCAGTATGTCAATTAGTTTGATTAATAATCAGTTATTTTGGAATTCAAAACCAATGTATTTACGTTATCTAGTTCCGGAATAATCTTTTTTATTTTCAGGTATTCTGATCGTCCAGGTAATTCCAAAATGGCCTGAGTAGATATTTTAGTTAAAGCAAACCGTAATATGTACAAACGTCTGCTAATATTTTTAAACTGTAAAGCTAATTTTAGGGAAATGGGGTACTATTTTACTATTACACAAATAGTAAAATCTCACATAACTTTTAATTTTGTAAAAGATGGGCGTTTCAGGTATAGTAGTAGTATTAACAAAATTAGCATGACTTATATTGAGAATAGAATTGATGACACAACAACAGTAAAAGTAAAACACTTGACAACAACAAATTACAAGTGTAAAAGACGTTAATAAATTCGGTCAAATAATTCGTTTTATAGTAAATCTTCCCAATGCAAATGAAATTCCAACCACATACTCATGTTATGCATATACATGTGCAACACAGAATTTCGCCAGAACTCGTTTACTCGGGAGATTCCTCAATCTCTGACCTCGCTCTCTCCTTCAACGTCCCTCCTGGGACATGGCGATAGATCACGGTCCCACTACGAATCCTCTTCCTCCCGGTACTGGCCCCTAATGTTGGGTAATACTGTGTATAGACTTCTTCCTCCACGAAGATGAGATCTCTCTCGATGTAGATTCTTGGATTCCCGGATGTACTGTCACTTCCGAGTAGCTAGGGGCCCCTCCACACTCTAGACCCGATGCCACTCACTATACCACCGATGTCTCTCACTCACCGGTTAGCTTACTCACTATGACACCGATGCTACTCCCTGTCCAGCGATGCTCCTCACCCTAATGCCGAGTTTCCTCGAGTAATCGGGTCGATTCCCACTCCTCACTCGACGCCACTCACCGTGCCACCGATGCTCGGCCCCGGCCCTGCCTATTACTCTATCCACTGCCGAGTTACCTCGGGTATCTGAGCTGGACGTCACTATGTCACTCCTCCCTATGCAATAAAGTGTCGCTGACTCCTCAACTCCACAATTGCGAATGGCAATAATCTTTATTCGCACAATAACGTCTTTTAAATCTAACTCTATACCAATAATTACTATTCTACCAACTATTACAAATTAATAACTAACCCAAAGAAATTTAGTAACAACGAAGTTACTAAGAAATTAAGAAAATTGTTGATGGGAAATTAGATGGGAAATTGAGTTGCGCTCTGTAACGAGGACTGGCTTAGATCCTTCTTCAATCGATTACAGACAAGAACTGAAGCTGAAGCGTCCAGCCCACTGCTTCAACGGTTCAGCATTTTCCACTCGTTGCCTCCTCCTGAGGTCCTCAACCAATCCGCACACTCCCCACACTCACTAGTCCCGTTTCATTTCCCACTCAACTTATTTATAACTAACCTACTTCCCTTGTTGACAAAATAAACTTTATCTTCCCCATCAACTTTAATATACACAAAGACCAAGCCAGCTGCCTCTCTTTCTTATCACCGTAGCTGGCTAATAATAACTGGATTACATGCATACTGGGACGTCTTCCCTCATTGCCTACGTCGTACTCACTTCCATTACCCCATGCCCCCTCTCCGTCCCTCTTGGACTCTGCCAATTCCTAGCGGGCATGCCCAAAATAACTGATCTGCTCATCCGGGTTCTTACACATGTTGTATTATTTTAAAGATAATCGCATGTAGACTCGCATGTAGTAAGTATGGTCGGTTAAGAGGCAAATATGTTACTTCCAAATACCACCAGAAGCAAAATGAAAAGCCACAGCACTAGACTTTTATTGAATCATAGTAGTAAACTTGAATTTACACTTTTTTAAAATTACAATTGCATTTTATTTTGTACAAACAACATCTTCTATGTTACCGCAAAACACAGGTACATACGACGAGCTGGAACTATCTTGTTTAAAGATAACAGATTTATCACTTGCTGCTCAAGTGAGTAGCCAATGATAAGCAAATAATCTAATAATTACATTTTCATGTTGAAGGACGCTCCGGCTTTTAATCTCACAAGTATTCGCCTGTTGTTCTACTGAACTGTAAATTCATTATTCATAGTTCAAGCCTTCAATGTCAACCAGTTGTTGTGGCATTATTCGCCTTGCACGTTGAACACCGTAAAGAGCTTCAATCTGCAGTTCCGGTAATCAATACACACGTTTTGGCAGCCGAAAAATGGACCCAGAAGCAACTGAAGTCAAGCCTGTCCCTGCAGACCCGACAGTTGTCGGAAATCGCCTAAATAAAAATCCTAATACGGGTATGGAAGATACGGATTCAAAACAATATACAGATTCGACAAGAATTGAGGAGCCTCAGGGGAAGAATGCCAATGTTGAAACAAGGTGTGACATAACTAGAAATCCCGAAGAAAAGTCAAACTACCTTTTACCAGTAGCACTTGCTTTGGCCGTGGTTTCCGTGGCTGTCAATGTTGGGCTGTTCCAGTCGAACAGGGCCATCATGAAGGGTAACTTTTAAAACTGATTTTAAAATCAATAGCTCCATAATACATAAATAATACAGATTCTGTCGAAGCGTCATAATTCTAAACTGCTGTCTAAATTTGTATTTTTAGATTTGACAGTGACACAGAATCAGATGGAAAGTCTGAAAACGGAAATACTTACTCGTTTTGGTAAAAGTTCTTTTTGTTTCCGGAAATCATATTAAAATTTCAAATAGAAGCTCTTACCCTTATGGTCAAAAGGTCACTATTGTTTTGTCATACGTATTATTTTGATTCGTTGTAATGACTTTCTACTGACCGTGAATTGAATATTTATACAAATAACTACCAATAGTTCACAATAATTCCCTGTATACGTATATATATGAACGTAAGCCAAGAATACTTGTTAATTTCCAGTTACCTTAGAAACGAAGCAAACATCTGCTGAAAACCGTTTGCGTAAGACACTCTCATAATTTCCTTAGTAGTAGATACATTTTCCTTTAAAAAGCTGACAGTAAAATAGCAACAACTAAAATGATTGTTTTTGCTGCAGAAACGCAAAGTACAGAAACTAAGGCCATTAAAGCCGCGAATAAGAAGAACGAAGGAATAATGGGTACCTAGTATATACATACATATATATTTTTAACTTTTACTTAAGTATAAGTAAAAGTAAACTTGTTTGTTCAATGAGTTTGATTTTCCTTACTGTGCAGACCGATTTCGTAATGAACTGACCACTTTAAATTCCTCGGTGGAGCAAAAATGGAACACACTTTGTAAGTACTACTGGCATGTATTAATAGATCTTGAAATCTTACAAAAATTGTAATTTGTATCATGCAATAAGTAATAATTGACAAGCTAAAGTACACACATTACAGCACATTACCTATTTCTTTAGCTACAGAATACACGCTCAAGCCAAGCCTAGTCTATTCACCTTACCAAGAAAATGAAGCAAAATTAAATGATCTCCGCCGGATAAGGGATCTAATAATGAATCACTCCAACCCGGATTTAATGACAAAGCTTAGCAAGTGGCTACTTCAACTGCAAAATGCTGAGAATATGTTTGAAATCGACGGATCTCTGAAGTCAATGGAATCACAAGAAAGAACATTGAGCGAGCTCTTGGATGAAGAGCAGTTATTTTCCTTTGCAGAAGTGCTTTTTGATAAAGCAAAGTACACTCAAGCTCTGGGCTTATTAGAACCGATTATTAAAAGACGAATAGTTTCTCTTGGACCAGATCACTTTGATACACTGAGTGCACAATACAAGGGTGCGAGATGCTTAGCAAGCTTAAAGGAATGTAGCAAAGCTCTCCATATATTTAGATTTGTTTATCAAAAATGGAGTCAAACGTTGGGTCCAGAACATCAAAATACACTATTAGCTCAACATTATGTTGCGTTAATGTTACATAACGAAGGTAAATACGCGGATGCACTAAAAGCTTACGAGCAAGTTCTACAGAAGGAAATCAGGACTTTAGGGGTGAAGCACGCCAGTACACAAATAACGAGATCCAACATTGAAAACACAAGACAAAAACTACGAATGACATAAACCACTGTTGACGGGGTTTCCGACGGGAGAACCACTTGGATACAGTTACTGTAAACAAATACCTTGAGTCAATATAATAAATAATAATAATAATAAATACTAAATAATTTAAATTAAGTAAAAATACCAGTGCTGCCCAAAATTTTCGCTGGTCTAGTCAAGTCTAGTCGCGTCCCAAATCATTGGCAGCTAGTCTAGTCTAGCCAAGTCACAATATTTTCGAGGCATGCCTAGTCTAGTGTAGTCTAGTCAACACAAAATCTACCCTAGTCAAGTCTAGTCAAGTCAAACTAGTCAGCTATCCCTTAACATGGGAAGAATCGTGGCTAGTCTAGTCTAGTCATTTTTTTCCGCGCCTCTTGCTAGTCTAGTCTAGTCATTTTTTTCTGTGCCTCTTGCTAGTCTAGTCTAGTCAAGTCACAAGTTTTGAAAGGGTCAGCTAATCTAGTCTAGTCAAGTCAGACTAGGGTAGGGCAGCACTTAAAAACACCGAGAACATAATTTAAAAAAATAAAGTTTGTCTAGTTACTATTTTTCCTTTTTTGACACCTAGAAATAAACTTCAAGTTACACTTGGAGAGAGACGTGATATACCGTATATGCTCGAGTAGAGCCCCATGTTCGAATAGAGCCCCACCCCTAAGACCCCCCTCCATGGTTTCTGCCATAAAATAGCATTGTGTTATGCGGAAGGCAATTCAGGAATTTGGAATAGAGCCCTAGGAGCTCTACTCGAGCATATACGGTAATATTATAAGGCCTACTTTCATTTATACTTTTTGACACGGTATAATTCTATGATCTAGACTTTTATTATTGAATCATAGTAATAAACCTGAATGTAAACTTTTTGAGACATGCAAAACTTTGATCTACAATTAGGTATATAAAAAATGCAATGTCTCCTTTATTACCGCAACACAACGTAGGTACGACGAGCTGAAACTATTTTTTGTAGATTACACACTTATCATTTGCTATCACTGATAAATAAGTAATCAGCTACCCTTTCATGTGGAATGACCATCCGGCTTTTATATGGCAAGTACTCGACTGTTGTTCTGTTGAACTGCAAATTGACAGAATAGTTTATTTAATCCTTCAGTGTCAACCAGTTTTCGTAGCATTATTCGCCTTGTACGTTGAAAGCCGTGCGCAGGTACTGCAGTTCCCGGTATTTCACTCACACACAGATATTGGTGGGCAACTAAAATGGACCAAAAAGCAATTAAAGGCGGAAATCGCCTAAATAAAAATCCTAATACGGGCGTGGAAGATACGGACTCAAAAAAGTGTGAAGATTCGGCAGAAAGTGCGAAGCCTCAAGGGAAGAATGTCCCGGTTGAAGCAAGGTGTGATATAACTAGAAATCCAGAAGAAAAGTCAAACTACCTTATACAAGTTGCACTAGCATTGGCCGTGCTTTCCATTACTTTCAATGTTGGGTTGTTCCAGTCGAACAGGGTCATCATGAAGGGTAACTAAAAACTAATTTTAAAATCAATAGCTCTATAATATCAAAAAATATAAATTCTGAAATGTCAAAATTTTAAACTATGTACTGCTTCAATCTATACTTTTAGATTTGGCCGTGACGCAAAATCAAATGGAAAGTCTTAGAAGGGAAATTCTTACTCGTTATGGTAACTTTAAGTGCTATTTGTTGCAAACGAAAATCCTTTGATTTAAATAATAACCTTTCGTGCTATAAGCCAGAGTCATTAATTTTTTGTCATATTATTATTATTTTGCGTCGTATTGACTTTCTGCTGCCCGTAAATCGGATAGTGATGTTTATAAAAATAATTAATAATTGTCAATCCACAACATTATACTTGTAAACGTCTATGAAAGTAAACCCCGAATTTATTTTAATTTCCAGTTACTTTGGAATCGAAGCAAACTTCAGCTGAAGACCGTTTGCGTAAGACACTCTCATAGTTTCTTTAGCAGTTGATACGTTTTCCTTTAAAAGCTGACAGTAAAATAACAAAAAATGATTATTGTTTTTGCTGCAGAAACACTAAGTACAGAAACTAAAGCCATTAAAGCCGTTAATGAGAATAACAAAGGATTAATAGGTAGGAACACACGTACCTTTACTTTTCTACTTTCTACAATTTCATTGTTTAATTATCAAGGCTAATTTTACGGCGGTTTACAGTAACATTGTTTGTTTGCTCTGCAGACGGATTTCGTAATCAACTGAGCACTTTAAATTCCACGGTGGAGCAGAAATGGAAAACACTTTGTAAGTATTACTTACATGTAATAATGTATTTTGAAATCTTATAAAAAATAAAAAGCTACCGTGGTCTGTAGTTACAGATTACGAGCTCAAGCCAAGTCTATTCTATTCTCCTTACAAAGAAATTGAAGCGAAATTGAAAGATCTAATTTGGATAAGGGATCTCATCACTGCGCAGTCAAAAACGGATTTAAAGGACGACGCAGCAAAGCTGAGCACGTGGCTACTTCAATTGCAAAAGGCTGAAAATATGTTTGAGATCGACGGATCTCTAAGGTCACTGGAATCACAAGAAAAAGCACTGAGCGAACTACTGGGTGCGGAACAGTTATTCACTTTTGCACAAGTGCTATATGATAAATCCAAATACACCGAAGCTGTGGGCTTATACGAAAAGATTTTTGGAAGAAGATTAGTTTCTCTTGGATCGGATCATTTTGATACACTCAGTGCGCAACACAGGATTGCAAGATGCGTAGGTAATTTAGGTGAATATAGCAAAGCTCTCCATTTATTTAGATTTGTTTCTCAAAAATGGAGTCAGACTTTGGGTCCCGATAATATCAATACGGTAATAGCTCAACATAATGTGGCATCGATGTTGCATAACGAAGGTAAATACGCGGATGCGATGAGAATTTATGAACAAGTACTAAAGAAGCAAGTGAGCACTTTAGGGGAGAATCACGACAGTATAAAGTTAACTAAAACTAACATGGAAAACACAAGACAAAAACTAGGAATGACATAAGTCATTATTGCCTATTAAGATTGGACAGTAACTTGGGTTTGTGAATATTTTGAATCATCTTATGTTTATTAATATTATTAAGCATACAATTTACAATTGCTGCATGGAATGTATTTTTGTTAGAATAATAGCTGATGTAAGCACACAAAATCAACTTTTTTTAAAACTATGAATCTAAACTAAACATTAGCTTCAGGTTCAAATGTCTTTATTGTATAAGAGTAAGTAGTCTGAGTTAATGCTGGAAATGAAATAAAAAAAAACACGTGTAAATAATTACCGTACATTTTACATTCTTGCACCTCAAGTTCTTAAGTTCAAATAATTACATATTACTAATCAAATCAAAATCGGAGCTGCTTAAGTCCAGTCTGACTTGACTAGATGGCTATGACTTGACTAGACTTTTCGACTTATTTGAGCCCCTTGACTTGCCTAGACTAGACTAGTTGACTCTTTCAAAACGTGTGGCTTGATTTGACTAGACTAGGAAAAGGTTCAGAAAACGAATGACTAGACTAGACTAGGCTAGCCACGATCGTCTCTATGTTAAAGAGTAGCTGACTAGTTGACTAGACTAGACTAGGCTAGCCACGATCGTCTCTATGTTAAAGAGTAGCTGACTAGTTGACTAGACTAGACTAGGCAGGTCTCGAAAACAGTGTGACTTGACTAGACTAGACTGTCTGCCTTTGAGTTTCGACGTGACTAGACTTCACTTGACTGCCAATTTAAAAATTATGTGCAGCACTCATCGAAATCAAATTTTACAGCACAAAGTTATCCTTATTGACCCGCTTGATCTTACATACCCGCATATGTACTAATGTTGCCAACAGAATGCGGTAAACAAATTAAAATAATCTTACTAGTTAGTGAACATACTTATAGGCATTCGGGCACTAAGCCATTTTTCCATTTACGAATGGAAGACTGGCTTAAGTGCTAAATTGGTCTCAATAACATCTCAATAAAGTTCAAATCAAATCAAATAAAACAAAAATAGGATTATGTAATTGAGTAATAAATATGGAGATCAAAAATGAATTGGAAAATTATAAATAATTAAGACATTCCCTAGGATTAAATAGGTGTTCAGTATGCAAGCAGTCAGGTAGCCAATTACAGTTTAATTATTATTGCAATTATACAGTAAACTCAAGAATGCATTGTTACCATATTAAGAACAACTACGTACCTACCAACGCTAACGCGTCAACAAAATGTATTATACAACCCCACACTTCTTTTTGTAAATTTTTTTTACCAGTCACTGACGGTTATACAGAACAGAAACAGTAGTTAATAATGTCAAATGTATTAAGTATTATGTATTGTAACCAGAGACAGAATTGACAGAAAGCAGACAGACAGGCACAGAAGACAGAACAGATACAGACATACCGACTAACAGAGTTAACAGTTTAACAGACTGCTTACTGCTTCACTGCTTTGTTATTGTTATTAAACTCTAAATTATAAACATTTTTATAAGACTTCCTTGGAAATGCAAGGAAAATCGTGCTTGAAGTTGAAAAAAACTCAAAAACTCAAACTCTACTATTGTAGAGTATGTAGATAGATACTACAACGGAGCTTGCTTTACTATACAGCCCAGTCCGTCGAGTCATATTATTAGGCATAACAGTCTGACGGTTGGACACGGACAGTGTAATAATAATAATTATAATTGCCAAATTGCCAAAGTTGAATACAGTTGAATTTTGACAGGCTGTCTGTGCTTATTATTGAAAACTAAATGAAATAGAAGGAACCCTGACCCTGGCAGTATTACCTTGCCTTCATTCACTGCCGTTCCGTTCGGGTTGGTTCGTTGGTTGTTGGTAGGTTGTGGTTCTCTCCTCTGGCTGGCAGTGCTGGCACTCCGGTGCGGTGGAAGCATAAGAAAATATGAAAAGAGTAAAATATGAAAATGTGAATGCGGCAGAAAATTATCGGGGATCCGAAGAGGTTTGTACTTTGACTTTTCTGTCTATTGTTGTGTGAAAGTAAAAGTTTATTATGTAAGTTGGAATCCATCATTTATGCGAAAAAGTTGTCCATTTATTATATACTAATTTAAAATTTATTATGATGGATTATATGACCTCATAAAAGAAAACGAGCTCCGTATTTTGCCCATGTTAAATACCCTTGACCCTGGAATCCTTCATACTTCATAATGATGGTGCGTTCGTAATAATCATAGACACATGATGATGGGTTTTTATCTATTACAAATGCACTCACTATTTTATGATGCATCCAAGATATGTTCCTTTGGTAGAGGGTATACGACAGTATACGTCGTAGGGTAAAGGTAACCTAGTATACGAGTAAAAAGCGTGTAAGTACTGTCAGCGCAAGCAAAATAAAAGGTTGGGAAGGTGTTTCATTTGCATTTTGTACCACCAAATGGTTCCAATGCAATCCTTCGATCCTTGCTCCACTTTACAACGCGTACTTAAGAATTTCGCGCCATAAAGATTTTCAAATGTTTAAACTTTCAATGCAATCAAAGGTGCTAGCAAGGATAAAAAGAAGGCAGAAGGCCCTTTCTGATGGTCCGTGTTGGCTTTCGGCCGCCTCGCCAACCTTTTTTTATGCTTGCGCTGACAGTATGTACATACCTATTCGTGTCCGAATCTGTGTGGAAATGTCAGCTTATTATTATTATAAATTATATAATGTGCTTTTTGATTACTTAGGGTAATGAAAATGACCTGGATCAAGCATGTAGGACCTCGATTGAAGAAATTGTGTCTATTCAACTAGTAAGTCTGCAATTTTTAATTCCTTCCAATTTCCATTATATATTGACTTTGACTTTTTAGTTTGTTGATTCGTGTAATTTGCGCACCTAATTATTCGCATGTATCTTAAGCAAAAATGATGCTCATCATATCATGGATTTGTATTAATGTAATTTTAACTTTTTTTCTACCTTTACGTATAATAGATTGCAATCGAGATATTTAAGAATCTGTCAGTCGACGACCTGCTTCAGTGTTCTCTCATCAACAGATCCTGGAACACTTACGTCCGTTCTTTTCTTCGAGATAACAAAGAATGTCTAATTCAAATCAAAGGCCCAAACCCTTGCAAACAATTAAAAGCAATAAACAACCTGCTCTATCGTTCCTTTCAGCACCTTCCGCCTCCATTTAACGGACTTTCGATCTCATCAACTTGGAAAAGTCGTTTTCATAACTGCCTTAATGTCGACAGTAAAACACCGAAGGTATCCAAATTATACTCTGGCCTTTTCGAACGAGTTCCCATGAAATATTTTCACTTTGAATGGGATCAACCCCTCACCTGTCCAACGGCTAAATTAATCGAAGAGATCCTAACAGACAACGTTACGTCTGCGGCCCTCATCGGTTTAACAATTACAAAATATCCATTCACTGAAGCAATGCCTTCTGGACGTGTGAGTTTCAAGAATAAATGGAAGCGTAAATTAAATTGGCCTAATTTGAAATATCTTACACTTCCTTCTGATCTTGAGGACTGTATCCATCCGTTTAGTGTTAACGAGCTTCTTGAGGCTTCACCAAAATTGGAGGTTTTATCTGGCCGAACTCTTTCTAGTTACATCGAAGCAATTTTGAAGCACCACAAAGCTCACACTGTTCAAGATTTTGTGTATAAAATTGACCATCAAAACAACAATACTCCAGAAAGCCGAAGTCAAGCTGTGGAAGATTTAAACAAGTTTGCATCGAAAGAGCCGAAAAATATCCGATGCCTTTCCATTTCCACATTACAGTTTCCTCGTAATCCGTTCAATCATGAAAAGTTCTTGCAATTAAAATCTTCGCTACAATTATTTCTCACTAAAAGTAATAGTTTTAGTTCACTCAACAAGCTTGAAATTACCCACTTGGATCTTTTAATGCTGCCTTCATTATCGGTATTCAGTTCGGAGGCATTTACTGGGTTGAAGTCACTATTACTTAAATACGATAGTGTTGTGGACGATCGTTTTGAGATTTCAACATTAAGCAAAATTAACTTGACTGAGTTGTTTCCTAATTTACAAAATGTAGATATTGATTTAGAGTCACAGACAGATACAACTAATCTTGCAGTGGAATTGGAGCAAGACTGGGAAGATGCTGATCTTGAATTTGATGATTTATACAACTACTATATTTCGGATCATTTTCGAATCTCTACTCAACAATACACTTGCGTTTCTGTGACACAGCTAACGTTCTCGAAATTACCTCCTGCTGGTGAAGGTCTTGAAGGGATTGACGTTGTACTTCGCCGTTTAGGACGAGTATTTCCAAATGTTAAAAATTTGATTTTCGATTGCGAAATCATCTACCAAGATATGTTCTTGAACTTGTGCTCTAGTCTCTGGAGCGAAGCCCCAGTTTGGCCACAGTTGGAAGTTATCAAATTTAATGCTGTTCAAGGCCGGGTCGTTGTGCTTGACACAAGGTCGTGTGTTCTTTCGGAACTGAATATTGGACATAACTATATGGACCCTTGTTTTACTGGACTGACCTTTGAGCAACTTACAGAAATTAAGAAGTTGAACAATTACGATTTCCAAAATGTTGGTACGAGAGCTGTTGATAAAGCAAGATCAGGGATCCGTCATTTAACAAGTACGTAATCAAATATCAATTAATCAATGCATTGCATTGTATCTTAGACTTATGAAATTTTTTGTGTGATGTGCTTTCCCAAGTTAGTTTACTTACATGACATAATTTTTAATTTCAGAACTGAAACTCCTTCGTTTACAAATCAAACATGAGATGAGAAGATGCAATGAACCAATTAATCTGAATTTTGCTTTTATTTCGGAAATAACGGGACTCCTCGCTTTTACTCGTATGCCTGACTTGAGAGTTGAAATCCAGCGGGTGCCCTGTAAACACTTTGGTGATCAAGCTCATAAATCTTGCTGTAAGTTTCTATATTATGTATTTAAGAGTGATAGTGCTGGTTCTATCAAAGTTACGTGCAATCCCTGCGTTTATGATTGATATCTCTAATGCCGTATCGAAAATTGCTAATTGCAAGTAGTTTTGCTTCCTTTAAATGTATTTAAATGATTATGTCTTGTTTTACTTTCAGGTTTTCAGTTGGATTATTTGAAGCATTTCGTGAAGATATTGGATTAGATGATACCTCCGAGTGTTTCCCACTGCTATAACTAAAAACTCGCCTCAGTGTACGCGGAGAAATCTATAGAATTGCTATGTACTTGTATATATATGCCTACCTATATACTTTGTTGTTTGATTGCAAAATGCCAAAAGCCAATGTAGGTACTAAACTTTGGTGTCTAGTTTCTGCATTATGATTTAAATAGGAATAGAAAAACTAATGTTAGGTGAGTTTCTTAGTGTATCTTATAAATTTAATAACTCGTTAATAATTATTATTGTCACTGGGTTGAATTTTTCGTTGTGTTTGTAATCGTAGAATATTTAAACTTTACTGTTAAAACACCATTTATTATGTCATGCTGTAACTGTATATTTTTGAATTTCTAATTGTGAGATTACCTACTAAATAATGATCATAACTCATAATAATTTTAAGTTTATTCCTACACTTAACAGGTTGCTCGTGTTGTACTCTTTATTAATTTGAGCAAAAAATATCTAAAATTATTTGAAATACCTAATCTTTCGCTGCTTAAAATAATTATTTTGTTATTATTATTTTATTGTATTATTAACTAGAGCAGCACTGAGACAAAAGCACAAAAATAAAACATGCTCGTATCTGTGAAGTACTTACTATTTCATGCCGTTGAAATGTGACACGAAATTGAAAAATAAAATATCGATCTTCAATTATGAAATTTTAGCACATTAACTTCATATCCGTTTATTATTAGATTTTTTAACATATATCCACATTTACACTCCGGAAAAGGTTAAAACTTATAATCGTGATTTTTTCTCCATCCTACCAGTCCGAACTCCGAACTTCCACACATGCCATTGATTTATCACTTTCGTTTTCTTTTATATTTTTACGCTTTTTCTCATATTATAACAAACAGACTTACTAAAATTAATAATAGTTTGTTTTATAAAAGGTAAGTTAATTTAATTATATTTTAACAACAAATGGGAAAGTTTGAGCGTAGGGCTATGGTGACGGGGTCGAAACAATTACGCCATTGCCATTAAATAAATAAAATGATGAATTCGAGATGAAATGAAATATTAATTTAGTATAATTGAAAGCAATTAGGTCAGTAAGTGAAGAAGTTATTTATTGTTATAATAGATAATAGTAAACAGTACCGTAGAGTTTATAATATGTATAATTACTTAATTACATTAAAAAAAGTTAAAAAATACATACAAGGAATGCCTACGCCCACTTTTATTGGGCGCAAGTTTTAGAAATCATCACTGAAGACAGCCAGTGACAATTAATTGACAATTGGCAATCACATAGTAGCAATAAAAACAATAATCAGTAACAAATAAATAGTAAATATTAAACATATACTAAGTTATTCGCATTTAGTAACAGTAGGAATAAAAAGAAAAAAGAAAATTAACAAAATATAAGGTATTTTCTTATTTGTTTTACTCAATTATTGCTAAGGTAGGTACTTTAGAAAGTACTTAGACTACTACTTAGAACTATGTTGTATGTCAAATCTATGAACGTGAGTTTAAGTAAACTGAACCTATGATAATTAGTTTGTTTTGGAGCAGGTACTGTACCAATCTACCTATCCTTAAATTTTTGATTTATTTCATCCCCAACAGTTCAAAACAACCTGTATAATGATCTCTATACTATCCAAACTGGATAAACAATTGTACCAAAAAATGAAAAAGACTGCACTGGACCACATCGAAAATTTCTCAGAAATGAACTGGTTTGACATGGTTCGGATGATTTTAGCGAGGGTGAGTGAAAGTTTGATTTAAAAAAGAGCATAACGTTGTTATGTAATTTCACTAATTTCTATCTTTTTAAAATACTATTATTGACTTGCGCTTCCCCATCAAGTTATAACTGCCCCTATACCTAATTACTGTTCGGTAAACTCAATGTTGATTTGATGACTGATTAATGATACTCACAGGTGATGATTGCTGCAATGTGTGTGTACGGCTTCTTCGAATTTGTTTTCCTAATCAAGATATATTCATCAAGTGACGTCAGAGGTGACTCAAAATTGGGTAAATGCGTTGCTTTCATTTTAAATACTTTTTTAAGTTCGTACCGTCAACCGTAATTTACTAATTATGATCCATAGAACAGTTGACAGTGGCTTAAAATTATTTCTGGTTTTATAACGTATGCGAGTGCCATCAGTTTAACTATTAAGCATTGCTTAGTTACTGAGCTCTTGTTGAAAATTAAATTTTTAACTCAATTCGACGATTACTTGTATTCTGGTGTAAAAAACAAACTACGCCACTAGGCTATTTATACAAACTATTTGATTTAGGTAGCCAAATATTGTGGAATTTTGGTGGACTAGCTTGCCCTTCTTTCGGCGCTCTGTTCCTGAGTGTCCTGCCATTTACTTCAGTGGTAAGTGAAGTAATATCAACATTATTTTGACAGTTCAGGAGGAATGTCAACGAATTTTAAGAATATTTAAAGTTCCGCATAATTATTTGTATTACTACCAATTGATGTTCTTCCTTCATTCGTTTTATATTGTGGTGTTTTGTAGAGCCGACTGGTATTCTTGTGGGCTACCGTATTCGTTTTTATCTTCTGTTCAGCGGTTGCAGTAGCCGTGGCTATAATGATGTCTTCCCTTTTGGCTCTGTTTTGCCATATGTTTATTAGCCTTCCACTCTATTTTTATGGAATGTTGATTGCACTCAACTTTATTACCCGAATACACAGGAAGACTGAAAGAAATTTGAAGGCACTTAATTTGTTCGACAGGGTTCCAAGCGTAAAATATCTCATTCTTAAAGCAACAACCACTACAGTCGGTTCTATCGGAATTTTTCCTGGAATGAATTTCGTTGATGACTTGGAAACATTCGAAGACATCGAAAGTGATGGGGATGATTTTGACACTACAGTCGGTGAAACTGTTTAGGTTTTGGGCGTAAATGTAATAATATACATACAAAGTAGCTACTGTATGCTGGAACTAAAAGACTGAAAATTGTGTTCCTCATTTTAAAGGTTTAATCTGATAGCCGTGAAAACAATTAACTCTGTATAGATAGTAAAGTGTAATGCCCATAATTTTAAATGCATAAGTTCTGTATCCTTAATTACTGTGTGTATACTACATAATTTTGCTGCAGCGTACTAGCAGTTGCGCTAGTATTTGTTAAATCGACTCTGACTGATTATCGATGCACAAAATTCAGGTACTTTGAATTTTTTCCTTGGATTCCTTCAAACAGATAATTGGTAAGCGTAGTAACACATTTACTATGTAATGCGTAATACACTATAATAATAATGTTGTTAGATTAGCTTGACCTGCTTTAGTTGTCTATTCTGGGAAACCAATATGTATGTATACGCTGTGTGAATAATTGACAATAAAGCAATACCATTTCAATTTTAATTCCAACTCTTGGTTTTCAAAACAGTGTATATTTAGTTGAAAATTCTCCCTTAAAATGCACCAAAAATTTCATGAGAATCGGGGTGCTTCACCACACACACTTTGCTTGTAAGTATTTTTACTCTCTGCCTTACACGACACAAGCTTTTGGTTTTAAATCGTTGTGATGCAATATAATGCCTTAAATTAATAAATTATACATATTATGTGCATACATTCAGTAAAAATATCCATTTCTTAGGTTAAAAGGTACTGCACACCTAGTTACGCATATCTATATATATATTTACATTTGAATGTAATTCCTTACTAATTATAGGCTGCCATCCAAATACTTATCTTCCCTTTCAAACCCCAGCTATCTTGAAATGCCAAAGGGAACAACGTACTTAGCCAGGTACTCGATCAATAAAATAATATTTTCTTTTTAGCATTTGAAGCAAACATAGCGAACAACACACATTAAAGAAACACGAGTTGTTCAGTGTACCAGTTGAGTGTGTTAAACTTTTTAGGATTTATTAAATTCAATCGATTATTTAAGCATTAGCAGTTTGTTCAGTAATTACTTTATACTCATTTTTGAAACTTCTGCAATTCTGGAAATAAGTACCATCATGGACGAAAGCGCCGACACAGACACTGTATGGAGTGATTACCGCAACGGAGGAAACTTCTTTCTTGTGAGTTCACTATCATATTTAATATTTCTTGTAAGCTCACTTGTCAATAACTCGATGAATTTACCACTGCAGTCATACATACCAGTATGTGTTGGGGCTCAATTAAAGTTCACGCATTACACAAGTATGTTCAGTGCAATTCAAATCAGTGCTCAACCCGATAAAGAGCTCCATTACAAATTGTACTAGAAAATGCCTTGCTTGACACTTGTTAGACGTAAGCACTCAGGTAGTTTGCATGCAATTGTTTTAAATATAATGGATCCTTTTTGTGAATTAAACCCAGCTATGTATTTGAAATTAATATACAAAGCAACATTTAATGGGACACCTTGAAATCACTTAGTTCATACAGAACGAATTAACTGTCAGCTGTAATTAGTTATTGAATTCATGATTTCTGTGAAAATACGATTCTATTTACCTGTTCCGGACAGGGACACCATGGAAAGAATGCTGAACAAAAGTTTCTTTTCTACAAATTAACTTTTTCAGAAAAGTCAAAATTAGAAATCAACACTTTCAAAAAGGTCAAAGCTAGATTACACGTTCAAAAATGTCATATCTAGAAATCAGCACTTTCAAAAAGATCAAAAATAGGAACAAACACTTTCGAAAGCATCAAATTTAGAAATTAACACTTTCAAAATGATCCAAACTAGAAATCAACATTTTCAAAGCCAGAAATTTACACGTTCAAAAATGTCATATCTAGAAATCAACACTTTCAAAAACGTCAAATGTAGAAAGTAACACAAAGAGGTCAATGTGAGAAAGTAATCCTTCAGAAAGGTGAAAATAAGAAATTAACAAACTTTCAAGAAGCTCAAAACTAGAAAATAACGTTTTCAAAAAGATGTACAAAACGAGATAATATATTACCTTTTCAAAAGGTTAACTTATGTGTAATGTTAAAAATTGAAAAGTATATATATTAGCATGTAATTGAATGTTTAATTACAGGGGGGTTGCGCCGTTCTTCGTTTCTGTGATGGATTTGCATTATTATTATTGCTGTTAGCGGTTTTAGAAATAAATGATCGTCCAAGTAAGTCCTGTTTCAATTAAGTATAATATTTTGATATCTGTTAGTGAGAACAATAGCATACATATAAATATTCATGATGTAGGTACTTTAATTGTGATATTGTATGTAATCCATTGATAAAATATTGCTGAAGTTCAAAACTAGAACAATGTACTAATCGTTGATTGCATTTCAATAATGTTTTTTTTTCTAGCGTGGAACCTAGTACTCCTTTTCGGGATTGTACATATTGCAGAGTCAATACTAGGTCTGGCCCACGCGTTCATTGTTGTTGAAGTGGCAAAATCCGATCAGGTTAGAGAACTTGCACTTTAATAACATTATTTGTCTGACTTCTATAATTACTTTCATTAGGTAAAAAGTACAATCATGATCTGAGCTTTTCCGGGAGAATTGTGAATTTTATCCGTAGATCTGTAAACAAATACCCAACCGTAGCTGAACAAATGCCATAATTGATTGCAGTCAAACAAAGTGTTAACCTTTTTAAAAATTGTATTTATCTAGTTTAACACGTTTTCGAAAATGTATCTTTCCTATTTTGACGCTTTTACAATTGCTAATCACTAGTTAGTTTTGAATGTTTTTAAAGAGTGCAGATTCCAGTTTTGATCATTTTGAAAGTGTTAATTTTTTTGATTAGTACTATGTCTTTCAAAAATTTACCAGTTTTAACTATTTTGAAAAGTGCTTTTAAAAGAACTACTGGGTAGTTAATCTTTTCATCCACTAATAATTATGAAATGAAATGACAATGAATATTGAATGCTTGAGACAAAAAGGGCTGAAACTAGTGGAGTACTAGATAAATCCGGGAAGATATAGACCGGTTTCGTTTTTATTACAATCAATTCTTCATCAGTATACAATCCCGTGGTCACCACCGTAGTTAGCTTATAAATGACTAAATGTAATTTTATACATAAACAGTTAGAAGTAGACAATTAATTATAAACGTCAACAGTTATAACAATATTACACAGTGACTACTTATTGATGCTTTCTGTTTGCTGGATTTAGTGGGACTTGTAATATACACTTTTTAAAGCATAATTTTCATGGTGTGTCAGTTTCAAAGGGTTAAGCAGAGGAATCAAACTCAATAAACTCTCTCTAATGTCCCGATAGGGGCTGCTCACATATTAGGGGCTGTCCACATATTAAGGTAGAAGCTGGTAATTGTGATCGGCTTGCTATTGTGATCGATTGATTTTTTGTAAGGAAAGCAATCGAATAAATTACCAGTGTGGTGTTATTTTTGAAGAACGAGCCTTGTATTCCAACCACAACAGCCAGCCGATCACAATTACCAGCTTCTACCCTACTCATATTCCAAAGTCCAACAATAAACTCCACACACGATCCAGTAGGCTCTACACATTTATAACATCATGAAACCTTCTAACCTTTACATCATATATAAACAGCCCTTCCGTTTAAATACATATAGATACATATTAGCTATAAGCTAAGAATTTGGTTTGCTTTTATTTACTAGCTAACTAATAATTGATTCCCAAGTGTTGTTATTGTTTAATTATTGTAGTTGTATTGCTTTCAGAGCTGAATTTGATTTTGTTTTTATATGTATTTAAAAAGGTTTGTATTGTGATTGTTATTTCAAAATCACTAACATTCATAATTTTATTTATATTTCCATCACAACTTACAAGCAATAGTTAAAAACTTTTAATTTATTTGTGGAACTTAGAGATAGAGAGATAGACACTAGACACAATGAAGGTCAAGAAGAGCCGTAGCAAGTTCGTAATAGTGGAAACTCGATATAACGGTTCCTCAAGGGAGCCACTATTTGTAACCGTTATAGATATTCACCGTTACTCGCCTTAAAATTATAACGCATAGGGCGTACGACGGGGAAAATATTTTTCACCGATATATCGAGTTCACCGTTATACACTGCGCCGTTATATCAAGTTTCCATGTAATATTATATACCTAACGTAGTAAATAAATAATATTATTATTTTTTAATTGCAGAAACGGCAATTTATGGATCGTCTTTATGCGTGTCAAAATGTAGCCTTTGTTATATGTTTCTTCGATTTTTGGTTCATTGTTGTGCCTCCGATTGTTCATGCCATCTTTACATTAACAAGCTTTTGGAAGTGGGCGTTGGTATTCATCAATATCGTCATATTTTTTGTGGATTTAAGTATTGTCCGTTTCAATTGCAACTTTATCAACAAAATTATCAAATTCAACATTGAAAGGGATTCAAGGAGACTCAACGAGCTAGGGCCAAATGTAATTATTAGTCGAGGCCGAGGCCGACGAGGGCAAGCTCGGAGGAACAGGAGAAATGGAAATTGAGATGATAGAAATAGAATTCCATTATACCATTGCTCTTGTAAAAATATAATCATTTAGCCTATATTAAAACATTATTCTTTCTGTCATGTTAATTATTATTCAATTCTTAAAAGTACCTAGCAAATATGAATTCTAATATGAAAAATTAATTTTATTTACTGTATTTCATCGAAACTCTGCTTAATACTGGTACTCCTTTAAGTTAAGTTAAAGTTAAGTTAGTTAAGTTTAAACTTTTAAAGTTTCATTTAATTTGTTTCCCAGGTTGAAGGTTGTAGTAAAGGCTCCGTCCTTGTCTTTTGGCGCAGACTTTTAATTTGTAATTCGTAAACTTGTACAATCAGCTGATGCTGGTTTTGTTTTGTCTGATGGTGATTGGTGAGGTGTGAGGTTAACTTCTATAACTATAACTGGCAGTTGACAGTTGAAAACTAAATCTAATAGATATTGATTTTTAATCAAAGTGAACAAAATATGTATTCGATTAATTCGATAGTTTAACTGCTTAGTTAGAATCGGGGAGGCAATTGTGTGAAAAAGGTGAACCTGCAAAACCAAGGCCAAGGCCATTCAAAAGGTGATTTTTTGTTGATTTTCTGTCTCTCGCATGCTTTTAAGTTTATAAAGTTTTTGCTATTTTTGTATTATTAAATAATGTATTGTTGACAGTAGTTTTAGTTGTAGAGGTAAAATTTTTTCATTGCGGTATTTGAATGTGCCATTTCACATTTTAAACATGCCAAAATTGCCAACCTTTGAAAAATTTATCAGTTTTAACGCCCGTCACCCGTCAAGTTTTAACTGTTAGCGTTGTTATAAAATTCTAAATTAATGCTTATATTGCTAATGTTTAATGATTTACGTTGAATGAAATTAGAAGAGAGCATACATTTTTCGTTTTTTCGTTATTACATGACATTCAACATTGCAATTCAGTTATAATCTTGAAATAATTACAAAAATATTATCAAATTATTTTGTAGTTGGCTGTCGTCAAGTATGGCATTGCACAATAAATTGCTGTATCAACCATAATTGACTTGACGTAGGTAGCTAAAGAAATAATTCTGCAGTGCCAATGCCACCGATCTTGTGACCCGACCGGTGTGTACTATGTACACTAACATTTTTATTTTTATTTTTGAAGGTTTGGCCTCTGACCATTTGACCATTAGCGTTTGGCTTGAACGTAAGGTGTGGACTCTTGACTAGTTGATTCAATACTGAAGTCAGTCTATACAGAAAACAGTTTACGATGTCTGAATGCCTGAGTAGTATTGAAGATTTAGACAAAATTTACGTGTCCAGGTCGATGTTGCAAAGGTACGTACGAGCATTAAACGAATAATTATATAATTTGAAGTTTATAATAATAATAATGTAGGTTGTATTGTAGCAATGTAGGTTTCGCATAAATTGTTTACATCTTAAGAGTAAAGAGGTTTACCTAATATTTAGTGTGCTGAGATACATTGTGTTTTTGATTTTTTAGATGGATTCATACACCTATTTTCAGTTCACTTATTGTGGGCTTCTTTGTCAAGATTCCAGTTGGTGTAAATCCACAGGATCCGAATAAATCATTGTATAGAGTAAGTTTTTGAATCCTTAATAAATTAAAGTTTATCGCATGTGAATTAACTGACTGCTATTTTAAATTAAAACGTTGCAATGAATGCTATTATAGAATATATTTTATTATTATAGATTGCAGAAATTATAGGAGTGACTGAAACCCCGAAAAGATACCAGTTTGGTCAACAGCTAACCAGCATAGGCATGATACTTCGTCATGCCAAGTCTACTAAAGTATTTAGCTTAGAACATGCAAGTAATTCAAAATTCACTCAAGAGGAGTTTGACCGTTGGCTAAGAAAGTGCAAAGAGGGCAACATTGAGGTCCCAACGCTAAAGCATATTCGAAAGAAACTCGAAGACGTCGACGCCTACCATTTTTTGGAATATGATCTCAGGGATGCAGAAGATGAAAGTGATTCTAAAGTTCAAAAAACAGGTTCAGAATCTGTCCCCGCAACTATCCTAAACAACGAAGTTCCACCCGAAAATCTAGTTTTCTCCATCGATCTCCTTCACTCCATGATACTCAAGAATCTAAGTAGCGCAGACTGGTTCCAAACTTGCCGCTTAGTCAACTCGCACTGGTCCTCCGTGGCAACTAAATTTATCAAGGCGCTTCGCTTCGGCCCTTCTATCCAGTTCACCTTTGACCTCGACGCGAATTGCTATCTCCATCAACTCATCCTGAGCTCCGGTGAAATGACGGAGGAAACTCTTGAAAATCTTGTAGAACTAATTAGCTACAATGTACCTGGTCTTGAGTTCCCTTGTAATGACTTTAGATTTAGTGGCGGGCATTTGGCTGATATTCAAATCCAGCAGTTTCTCACTACCCATGGATCTCTTATTAAAAAGTTGACACTAAATCTAAGTGACGATGACGAGTTTGATAGCGACTGCGATGATTTCTCAACCTTGGAAAGTTTTACAAAAATGCTCACAGTACAAGCCCCGAATCTTCAATATTTGGGAATGGACTATTTTCCTACACAGTGGACAAAAACTTTACAAACCAACGGACGTGTAGAGTTGTTTCCTAGTTCTTTAGCTAAGGCGCCTGTTTACCTTCCAAATTTGAAAACTTTAGATTTCGAAATACCAGTTCCACCTGAAATCCTTTTAGACTTGCTTCGTGCTTGTGTTAAACTTGAGGAATTATTTATTCCCGAATTAAATGAGCCGCTTGTGACGTACCTGATTGACACCGATCGACTTGATCTGCTACGAACATTCTTTACGTTTAATTGTACTCCTAAAAACTTGTCCGCGTACGAAAAGTTTGCAGAGGCTAAATTGAAATTGTTGAAAATCGAGCTGGATGTGTCATTTTTCAGTTTTGAAAGACCATTTTGGCCCAGAATTGCACGATGCTTATCGTCAATTTTTGCTTCTGGCTCTGAATCTCTCCAACGCATGTTTTGGTGTCCCATCGGCCATTTACCTGGACTGTATATTCCACCTCTAAATAATGTTTGGACACTCTCAATTCAAGACTGTGAGAGTAAACCGGATATCGAAGCGTTATTCAACGAAGGGGTTCAAAGCGAAAGGAAATTATTCCCTGCTGGAATTAAGATGAAGTCAATCTTCCCTAATCTTTCTGCTATCGACCTAGTAAATAGGAGTTCCTTCGATGATAATTTAATAGATAATTTTGAACCCTTGCCAAAGGTTAAGAAAATCTCCATTTCTCACACAAACTGTTTTTCTACGGAAATTATTGACAAATTTGCTGCCATGTTCCCCAATGTGATAGAAGGCACTTTTAAGGGAATCCATAATTTCCCGAAAGTTGCTAAGGCGATTTGGAAATTTAAGAAGTTGGAAGAACTTGAACTGGGCTTTACTGTGGGGTGTAACTGTAAGGGGAATGCTTACCCAGCTCTGGACGTTGGACTCACTGGACTGACACAAGGAACTTGTCGAATGCTTTTGATTATGGATGAAATTGAAATTGGAGAACAGTTGGACCAGACTTTATTTCGAGAAAACTCGTCCCTGTTGGATTTAAAAGGTTTGAAATTGGTCCTATTTCTTTTTACTGAATAACATGCTGAATTCCCAGCCTATTTTAATTTTAAAATCTAATATTATTTGGTTATTTATCTATAGAGCTCGAGTCCCTGTCTCTTGAATTTACCGACGATGGTGATGAAATGCAGGATGCAGACTGTACATCATTACTCACAGACCTGACTGGGAAATACGCTTTTGAACTACTGTCAAACGTCGATATTAGTATTAAGATTGCAGTTGAAGAACTGTCAAACTTTTCCAGTAAGTTACAACTTAACACTTTATAAGAATCAAATGAATATTTTTTTTAATAATGCATAATAAATGGATTAAATGTACATAGGTACCCATCTACCTAGGTGCAGTTATTCACATTATTATTTTTTAATTGTTCTCTAATTAATTGTGACGGTACTTTAATAATTTTTGTATTTAATAGTGCATTGGTTTATTTGTATTCTTATTTTAGAAATCAAGAACAGTCTCGAACAAATTCGCCCATACGTCACAAGTGGTCCCTGGTAACCTCAAACATGTAGATTTTAAGCATCTATTCTTTTACTGTTAACTGTTAAGTGCGTGGAATTACTTACCAAACTGTTAGGCATATTATTAGTGGTGTAATTGTACTTTGGAATTTGAAAATCTATATCTTTTTTTTACTACTGCTTAACCAGATGGAAAACTGTATTGATCTTTACTTAAAAATAAAAAGAGTACCTGTATTATGCAACTGTGATCACTGAGTGATATGATGCTGCGGTACTACATTATTTTAATTCGTTTTAAAATTATTATAATGCCTTCTAGCTGGGCTCCTTGAGAAGCACTAACAAAGTACTAAACTGGGCTTTCGCTTTCCGTCAGAGATTCCATTCCGTTAATATCTATATGTCGCAAGGCATTAACTTCGGAACCCCCAGCGCTGTTCAACAAATCCCCAATGATTTCTTCCAGAGCGCAGTAAATCTCAGCGAATGAGAGCCTCTCAGACGGTTCCAATCTCCAGCAGTTTTGCATTAAATCATAACTACCAAATTCAAGGAGAAATTCGCTTAAAATCCTCAGTGTAAAAAATTATTTTAAAGCCAAGACTCAGCTGAAGTGAATGCCTTTAGTGAAACACTTCCACTGTCTGATTCGCGTAAGCAGGGATTTTCGGTCGAATTCCACTCACAACTTTATCCACAAAATCATGATCCCATGTCCAACCAGGATACGGTATTTCAGCTAAAGTGAAGATTTCCCACAAAGTCACTCCAAAAGCCCAAACATCCGATTCAATAGAGAATTTCATATCTTTTAATGATTCGACTGCCATCCATCTCCAAGGCAAGGGTGCCTGAATGCAAATACAAAATAAATTAGGCTGCTCGACGCCTGGACGCCTGCTACAGATTACAAAATTGTTGTGATGGTATTTATTTACCTGCGTTGTTTTTTTGTAATTTGCATAGTTAAGGAGCTGACGGGATAAACCAAAATCACTGATTTGAGCCACCCGATTCACTGTTAAAAGAACGTTACGGGCCGCCAAGTCAGCGTGAATCACCTGAACATTTAATTGCGTCATATTTAACGTTTATTTCATAGTTTAAGAAATGTTGTTTTATAATTCGTATGTAAATTATTAGCCAAACTTTTTTGTCTGTGAGATACATCATCGCGTTGGAAATGTCGTGGGCAAATTTAATCAAATCGAGAGTTGACATTCTATTAGAATCACTACATCGTTCAAGCTCATATTCTTTAACTGCTGGCAGTCTGTAATTAAAATCGAGAAGTTGATACCAGGTATTAATACTAATGCGCTACAGTAACCATTCGTAAATTGTACTGTGTACTTAAAAGCTTTGATTTTTCTTTGGCCTTAATAGTGCACGCACCGACTCTGGCTTGAATCTTCTTGAGTCTGTAAGGAAGCAAATAAATTCTGAAACGTGCTCCGACTGTTTCTCAAAATCTTGTGAAGGTCACCAAGGGGACAGAACTCGAGGGCAATAAAAATCTCACCTGAACAAAATCAAATTATGTAAGTAATTGAGAGACCTAAGATCGACAGTAGGTACATATATATTTTTTCACTAGCCAATTCTGTACTCACGATTTTTAATGTTAGCCGTACAAGTTGCTACAAGTCTCACAATATTTGTATGCCTTCCCAAGAATGCCATAATTTTTGCCTCCGAAAGCATTGCTTTGAAGTACAAAACGTCTACGTCCGGTTTCACAGTTTTTACCGCCACAGGGAATAATTCGGTTCTCTCGATGTTGTTGACATGGCCGTGGATGACGCGACCGAACTGACCAGAACCTATTACTTTGTCTTCGGCTAAAAATGGTTAATTTATCATTATCATATAATATTGAAAGGATGTTATTCCTACATAGATGTTCAGTGTTAGTTGGCTGTAATTTGAGATACTGCTAATACACTCACCAAGAATGAGTTGACTTCTTAGAATTTCAAAATCCTTGACAAAAGGCATGGACTGAACCATTGAATAAGGCTCATCTAAACTCATATTTGGATCCCCGTCGAAGAATTCTTTCACTTCCTGGTTGGTTAGTCCAACAATTTTAATTTGTAGATTTCGGATTTTTCTTTTATAAAAAAAGACGTAGGCAATGGCTATGATAAATAATACGAAACTTATGGAAAATGCGGTAACTATACCCATATTCATATATTCCTGTTGGGGATTTTCACCAAAGCCTGCACCTCGACCCGTGTTTGCTGCAAGTAAAAATATACGTAATTAGTGATTATAAATTATACAAAATGTTAAGTAAAAATTTCCTATGCAGACACTAATATATAGTAGGAATAAAATCTCTTTTGGCCCATAGCATGTCTGGTTCCTTGCCGAAATATTGAGTGTGAACCTAAATTTGTATTGTGATCGGGATCGGAGATGTCGAAAGATCGATGGAGATTCGAAAGACAGATGAAACTGACGCTAATTTATTGGTTTTAAAATTAATTGTAAACAGTTGTTTAATATTTAGTTTTCGGGTTGAAACCACATTTTAGCTTACGCGCTTCGGTAACTGGAAATGCATTAGCAGTCGTTGTTTGAATCGTTGTTCTATTTTCGGAAGTCCGTACATCTGCTTTTGTTACAGTGTAATGTGAAGTTACTGTTGTGTCGTTGTATGAATCCAAAATTACGGGCTCAGTGGTTTCCTCTGTTGCCCTGGTAGATGGCTCAGCCTTGGTCGTCGGATCGGTAAACTCGATCCCTTTACAGATTTTGTAAACATTTTATAAGACTAACAACTAAAATGCCTGGCGTCTGGCTATAGTCCGGCATCAATTAGTAGAATGTAGAAGAGAGGTTCTATTAACAAATACAGACACCTAAAAACATTGCTTACCATTGTACAACTCATATATTGCAGGATATTCGATTCGGGCGTCATCCAGCTGTAGCCGATAGGTCCCATTCCATCCGAAAGCCCCTTGGGCCAATTCCGTCAAATCTCGCCTGGCTGCCCCGGACCAAAAATGGATAAATTGGCCCATATTTAACCTCCCAGAGTACGTCATTGGGTCTTGGTACAAAAATTGGGTGAAGTTTGTCGCAAGTAGCTCAAAGTATTCGTTAAGGACCCTAGGGCCCCCGTAATTATTGTAGATAGGCATGAACCAATCTTTAAGCCAAAATGTGAATTCCCTTGGATTTTTGACGCCTTTCTTTTTATGGGCAATCAAGTATCGTTTAGCGTGGGCAGCCATGTTCAATCCAAGGTATACATCGTAAGTGAAAATATCAACCCAGGCAGTTTTCCATGTGGTGTACTCCCTCCACACATGGTCAGCTGGTGATGGTGAACCCCACCTTTGCTTTGAAGAAACTTCCACGAAGGAAGCCAGGTAGTTAATGATCATGTCCCTTGTGTCGTTTAGGTGGCTTTCCTTGAGCCAATCATCCAAACTGAAAGAGCCGCAGTCCAGAACGTTCCTTTGGTCATGGATATTTCTGGGGTCCAAAGAATACCCCATGTGACAGCCAGGG
>JAQFZC010000738.1:0-41681 GCA_034695205.1 Dicyrtoma fusca | reverse complement strand
CTAGTTTTGACAATTTTGAAAAAGTGTTGTTTACTAGTTTTGACAATTTTGAAAAAGTGTTGTTTACTAGTTTTGACAATTTTGAAAAAGTGTTGTTTACTAGTTTTGACTATTTTGAAAAAGTGTTACTAATTAGTTTTCTCATTTTTAAAAAGGTTGATTTATAGAATTGAACAGTTTTTAAAACCATTCTTTCCATCGTTCCCCAGGTCCGAATAGGCTAAACAAGTCTAATTTTTGAAAAAAACTTTTTTTGAAAACAGTTTATAAAAAGTGTAATGGCTGAAAAATGATGTTTTCAAAAAGTATCTACATCCAATTTTGACTAAAATCAAAGTGATGATGATGAATATACAGAAACTCTTAAAACCAAATTAATTCATACATAATAAGAATAATAACAAGTAGGTATGTGCATGCATGGATATTCATCGCTTTGCTTTTAAGAGCTGCTGAAATGCATCTTTGATTTTAGGAATTTCTGGAAATGTTTCACTTTGATTTTAGCCAAAGTTGGGTGTCCATCATTTTGCTTCTTAAGAGACGGGATGAAACACTAGACTAGAATTGCAAAAGTTGGGAAAATATAATAATGTATACCTAATTAATCTTTTGGCCCTCAAAAAGTTGGAAATTTGACATTTTGCACCGTTTCAAAGAGAAAAAAAAATTATTTTGTGAGATCATATTTGACAAGCCCCCAGGAACATTCAACATTATATGGATCTTTGGAGGGCACTCGGGACTTTAAAACTACTCGTGGAGCAACCACTCGTATTCTCGAGATTGAGATCTCAATAATTTTTTGTGACGATCATTTCATTTCAGTTTAACTTGACTTTACTTCTCACACTGTGTCCCCTGTTAAGCTCTAACACTCCTCTTGCACTTGACTTGACTTGCCGTCAAGTCCCTATTGTGATTATATAACTTTGTAATATAAGGTTTGTAGATATTTTTATTTTTTTTTTGCAATTGAGCAGATGTTGAAAGTGAATCTTTTTGGAAGACGATTTTGTTTGAGTATATTTTATTTAGATAATTCTGAAAGTACAAAGTTATAGAACTAAGGTAGCATGTTGGGTTAAATATTAGTATATATTTCACCTTGTGATTCTAATTTAATGTGTTTTTGTTTTTTGCTGTTGTATTTATTACTTACGTATCTACTTACATTTCACTTGCTGTTTTTTGCTTCCCGTCCTTTCTCGACGTATAAAGCAGGAATTGGGAGCAAAAAGTAAAAAAAAACTATAGTATAGTATACCTAATTATAAGAGTAGCCGGCCCTCATAGGCGTATCATCCGACTTCCTGTCTTGGTTCTTGATTGTCGGTCTTTGATTGTTGATGTTTGGAGTAGTTTGGCATTTGTGTAGAAAGCGAAAGTGCGTATGCATGGTTTAGTTTAGTTTGGAATTTATGGACTCATAATTCAGTGTTGATTTATTGAATTGATTTATTTTCACGGTAACATTAAATAATAATTTTACTACTGTTGTTTATTTTGCAGTTCAGCTGATTTGACTTGACGATGCCAGAACTAATGAGCCCATTTGTTCACCGTCCATGGATGAACAAAAACGGAGCAGCGGCGGCTGCGGGTGGCCAAGGCTTAAAGGGAGTTATAGCAGGTACAATTAATTAATAGGGATTACACATTTATTAAAAACAAATAATATTGTTATTATCTGCTACTGTATGGTTTATTAGGGTATTCAATTTTATTATCATTTATTATTACGCATTAAAGCCGTAGGTGTTGGCTGTGAATTGAGGAGGTATTTAGTTTCTAAAAAGTAAATGATATATATTTCAAATATTACAATCACATAATAATAAAAAAGACGAACGAACTCATGCTTATAGGCTAGCAAATTGCTTATAGGCATGTTCGTTTTATTTTGGAACAGGGGGTATTACTGGAGGAATTGAGATTTGTATTACTTACCCAACTGAGTTTGTAAAGACCCAACTACAGTTAGATGAGAAGAGTGGCAAGACCAAGCAGTACAACGGGATAGTAGACTGTGTGAAAAAAACAGTTAACCAACGAGGATTTTTTGGCTTGTATCGTGGTCTTAGTGTTCTTGTGTATGGGTCCATTCCAAAATCAGCTGTCAGGTACGTTTCAAAAAATGCTACCCAAAACATAAATACAGTTACTGTAATTTTGGGGGATTTCACTTGCAACTATAATTATTTATAACTTTAACAAGTGCAAAGTTAGGCAATAGTTAATGCTCCGAAATTGGCACTATCGTAATTTTAAAAGTACATAGTTAATGGGGTTTCTTGCTTACCTGCTTTTTACCCTTGAAAAGTTAACAATGGATAGGGTTATCAGCAATTATACTTGCAAGGGCAGTTAACGTATAGCAAAATTAATATACACATAATATTGTGATTTTGTTTACGACTGGATAGATTTGGAGCGTTCGAAGAATTCAAGAAACGATCGGTGGATTCTAAAGGGAATCTTACAGGGGGGCAACGTCTTTTATGTGGTTTGGGGGCTGGTGTTTGTGAAGCTATTTTTGCTGTTACACCCATGGAGACTGTTAAAGTTAAATTTATTAATGATCAGAGATCTGCTAATCCTAAGTTCAAAGGTTTTTATCATGGCGTGCGGGAAATAGTTCGCGCCGAAGGTATGCAGCGATGTCACTATGCTTTTTATAATTTTATCTAATCCCTACAATTACAAAATGAAAAGATTAATCTATTTTGGGTTTAATGTTTTGAAGTTTATCCATGCTTGGTTATATTATAGGACTCGGGGGAGTTTATAAAGGATTGACAGCTACTATTATTAAGCAAGGAAGCAATCAAGCTATTCGATTCTTTGTCATGGAAACTCTAAAAGATATGTATAAGGGAGGTGACAGTAAAAAACCTGTACCGAAATTGCTGGTTGGTGCTTTCGGAGCTTTTGCTGGAGCTGCTTCTGTGTTCGGAAATACTCCTATCGATGTGGTGAAAACACGCATGCAGGTATAGTTTATGGAATCATTTTACCGGTAGATCGACTTAGTCAATCTTTTTATACAAAAACTTTTATAAACTACAAACAATAAATTGTGTACATCAAAACATAATCAGAATTATTACGTATTGCAATAGGGATTGGAAGCTTCAAAGTATAAGAACACTGTTGATTGTGCAGTCCAAATATGGAAAAATGAAGGACCTAGAGCGTAAGTGAAAAACAATATTAATCGTACTGTTATCTGTAGAATAATTACACTACGGATCTAATCCTGCGGTGTAAGTCTAGGTTAAAGACGGTATGTTGAAACCACGCACATGAGACAAGCTACCGTAGCTACTGTATTCTCTTTCTTAACTTTCAAATTTACCCAGTGTACTTCCTAAATAATCATTATTATTCATGGTTAAGCAAACATCTGTGCTTATTGCAACAGTTGCATTCATGCATACTTAAGTATAATTATCTGCTTATCAGGTACCTATTTGGATTGAACTTTGTTACTGAAGTAATGGATTAGGCGTTAGTTTTGAAAGTGAATGAAAAGTCTGGTTGTCGTTTAAATACTGCCTGCTGTTCACTAAATGATAGTAACTACCAAGCCAAGAAGCTAAAAGTGTAAAAACATGTTTGTACGTAGTTTGTTACTTGAAAGAACAGAGATTCAAAAAGAATTTTTTCGCATGACGAACATATATGCTTCAGAGTCCAGAGTGTACATTCAGATCGTAAATGCTCAGCGTACCAAACATTTTTTCTGCGTTTTGCTACATCCTTTAGTTAATAGTACATACTTCTTTCTTGGCAGTGCAGTATGAGGGATATTTCGTGCCACAAGTATGCGTTCTACATACTGGATTCTTGAACATTCCCTTCGGGGGCACTGAAGTTTTGCTTTGGGCTTATTGAATGTTTGCTTAGGTATTTAGCTTGCCTTGATTATTGGATTCGGTTCTCTCTCCGCCTTGAACTTACTCATGGGGCAAAATAGGAATAACAGTTAGTAGAAGCTGCAGCGCAGGGGGTATGGGTACTATAGCTGTATTAATTATGACATTTATTAGTTTGCAGCTATTCCCACTCATCTCCTCAACTGTACAATTTTCATTTTTTGGTTCAAACATAAGCCCAAAGCAAAACTTCAGTGCCCCCGAAGGGAATGTTCAAGAATCCAGTGTGTAGAACGCATACTTGTGACACGAATTATCTCCCATAGTGCAGGAGGTGGATAGAGGGTTTGAAAGAATCCAGAGCATCTCGAATTGACACAATAAATGTGTTACTTATTATTCTCACCTCACATATTGCGAGTGTGTGAATATTTTACGCTATTTCCCAGACACTTGCGTTAGTTGCTTACTGTGAATTGTGTAGCATGCTGCTTTGTATCATTTCATATCATAACTTAAAATGTATGATTATATTGCGTACTCCCGGTGTGGTTGAGTATAATGTGATTGTGGTTAGTCTACTGTTGTTTCTAATGTGTATGCAGACTCATACTTGACTTTGGGACTGAATTATTTATATTTCAGATTCTACAAAGGGACGGTGCCGCGGCTGAGCCGAGTTTGTCTGGATGTTGCAATCACTTTCATGATCTATGATTCATTCATGGAATTGTTTAACACCGTATGGAAGTAAATAACACAGCAAAATATAAAATCCTTCTGACTTTACCCACCATGAACGGATTTCTACATCAACCACAGAATCATCCAACACAACCTTAAAGCCTATCTGTGGTAATTCAGAGAACATTATAATTTCAAAACTCTTATTGTCAGTAGTGTTTTACATCCGTGAATATGCCTATTCAGCTAGCCATTTCTACTCCCTATTGTTTGGTGTTGGGTCGGAGTTTAGAAAAAAACAATGTCCAAAAAATCTTTTTTTTTCGCACAACTACAGTTTACAAAAACGAAGAATAGAAATACTGTGTTACGTTTACAACTGATTTACTTCAATGATAATTATGGCTACCGTAAATGATCGATGAGTTACCCCGGAAACTATTAGACAAATTAACGTAGACCCTCGGAAATTAATTGAGACTTTATTATAAGATTTATTTTGAAACTAAACCTTGTAAATTTTATATTTGCCCAATTTTATTAGCCAAGTAATTTACCACATGTGTACTTCTTAGAAATAAGTTCAGAAAATAATAATTTAAGAAGGTCGAGACGGAAAAGATACCGTCTTGTAATCCTGTTTTAGTTTACAATTGCTTTCTCGCAAAGGCGAAAAGTTTACCCCGCACGCAAGACCAATTGGTATCTGGGATGTAACTTGTGTATGTTTCAAAAATGTACCCTCGTATAACTTAAAGCTAGTTCATTTTACAGACATTTCATGCGAATCCAATGGTGCAAAATACGACATTTTTGACCCGGAAACTATTTAAAAATTCTGCTCTTACCCCCGGAAACTAATCGAGACCCGGAAATTATTTGCGACTCGGTAACTAATCGATCATTTACGGTGTACAATTGCTTGCCTGCTTTTTCTGAGAACTCTTAAATAACGTATTATTACATTTTTGCTAGGTCAAAATTACTGAGTGGGTACCCGTACTCATCATCTGACTGCGTCAACCAAATAGTACATATGTACATAGTTGGTACATATATCTTTGCATTTTAATGGAAATAGTGAAATGCATTGAATTGTACTATACTTTTTCACATACGATAATTATCGTACATAACCGTACATCGCCGTTGATATTGCGACTTACGAGACACGCTATTTTCTTTTATTTCCCATAAATCTCTTTCAACAACGATATGTGGTCCCAAATATACTCTTGCTTGCACAAAACAAAAAATAACTTCATTCGACATTCGCGTTAATGTTTGCTACTAATTATTTCAGGTTAATAGATATACTTGAAGATATATACAATTGTACGATGGCTTAACTTTTCTGTGTGATGTAATCGCTATCTAATAAGTGTAAATATGCACAATTTATTTTTCTAGTTGTTGTTAACTTGATGCACTATTGTTATTAATTGTGCTAAACGCAGCTACCAAATTTTATTTTTAAGCTTCAAAATTATGATTTTTTGATGTAGTAAACGGTTATGTTTGTTAGTATGTATTGTGTGTACACTTAGGTGTAGGACTATATCTGTATGTAAAATTAAATGCGTTGTCATAGTTTAATTTCTGTAGAATAATTTTAATTTTATTTAATACTTACATTTAGACTATGCAAAAATCATATAATTGTCTCTTGTCTCTTCTCAGTCCATAATTATTGTATGGATATCAGGTATCTCACAGTTCTTATTCTTGCCGTTATTGGGATTCTGTCTAATAATTACCATTTAGAGCAAAACTTTCTTGAAATTTACTGTCGTGAATTGTCTTTCTTCATTATTATTATGGAGCTCCAAACCTTTATTTTTGAGCGGCCAATGTGGTCAAAGAATCCCAGGTGCTTACGGTGAGACTTGTCTGCAAACGTCGAAACTATGCCAAAAATATTTTTCTTCTTAGGTCTAAATTCATTTTGTCGTGGTGGCCTTTCTTTGATTGCAAAGTCTTGTAAACGTTTCTGTCGTCGAAGTTTCGATTTCCGATTTTGATCATATATTGAATTTTCTTCTCATTACCTAAACTACCTTATGTGATTATTCTTATGGGAAATGGGAACTTGTTGGTGCTGAGGAGTTAACCTTTGTAGACTATAGCAATGGAATGGATCATCACAATACAATAATAGGAGCTATTAACATTATTTCGATTAGACATAATAGACAGGGACAGGGTAGAAGGAAGCAATACATAATTATTATTACTTAGTTGAATTTAAATAATTACTTAATTTTTGTAAGTATAATAGTAGAATTTTATTTTATTAAGTGTATTCAGTTCTGTATTTGACGTTTAGTATGCTGTACTTGAAATTTACAAACAAGGTTAATTTCATTACATTACTTTGCAGTCGTATTGTTTGGCAAAGTGAGAAAATAATTATTATTTTGTTTTTGGAATGGTTCAGTTGGGTAAAGTAGGACGTAGGAGACAATGTTGTAATAATATTATTGTTAAGCAGTACTGATTTTTGCTAAAAATTATTCATTGCTCGTTACAAAGTACTATACAGATTGTGAATTAATATTATGAATCCGAAATGGACATGGTGGACAAGAAAAAAAACTAGTGAAATAAAACTTTGCATAAAATTTATTTCCAAACGCTACATATGTGCATAGTTGCTAGTGTTGTTATTCCTTTCTTTATTTTGCCTTGTTATTGTTGCACTGTACTTCTCTACTCAGCGTCTGGTTGTCCAAGATTGTTATATATTATTGTACGAAGCAATTAATGGTAAGAATTCACCTGCAGTAATTTTAAATTATTACTACTTGTTTATTGTTTGTAATTAGTTGCAACTGCATCGTAATTTCTGTAGTTCGTAGTTGTCATTCGTGTCTTGGTACGCTTCTATTTTCTTTAAAAAAATATGCAATTCGTTAATTTATAAGACATCAAATGATTTACATTTTACAACCGACAGACATCGACTAGAAGCTTTTAGTATCGATTTTAGAAATTGCAAGCTCATGGATTTTAACGAATCAAAAGACGGCAGTTGACAAGGACGATTGATATAAATGGCGATTCTAATGCGAATGCGATACGGCTGACCTTTGTTTAAATGGAGTTTATCAAGCTCTACGTGCTGAAGTCATCAAATCGTGCGTTTCCTTTAAGTTGTAGGCTTTATTTATGAGTCAGTCAGTATTATGTTCATTCGTGTTCTCAAGAAAATGCAACTGGATCCTTATCTGAGTCTGGTTCGTTTTTCATTCCTTGGTAGACACTTTCGTATACCGTCTGTTAAGAAGCATACTGAGGTATGTTCAATTCAGAATCATAATCATAGGATATCTATGCCTTTTGTAAAGGTACGATATTAAGCTCGCGGTTGAAAGTGATTGATACAAGCTACATATCTACATCATTAGGGGCTATTGGAAAGCAATTTCAAAATTTCTCACAGTCGCCCGAACAGTCCAATGCATGAACACCTTTTTGGTCCATTTTTTTAAAGTGCTTAAACGACGTTGACCAGTTCAAACGGCGATCAACGACTAATCAAAGTAAATCTGTTATTTTACATAATATGAAATTTATTATTAGTCCATTTGCAACTTAAGTGTAAATCATGGTACCCCTGCTATTCTTGGATGGATGTAGATTACTTGTATCGATCGCACTTAAAATCAACCAATGAACTGATGATGCATATTAAACAGATACAGAATTTTACTTTTATAACACAGGCTGGCATAAGGCTTTTATAAACCCTACATCCGTAGGTTCATCTGCATAGCGATAGTGGCCATTGGCCAATGATAATTTCACTACAAGAATGAGATGAAGTTGACTATGAATTGAATTGAATTGACATTTTAAGAAGTTGGCCGAAGAGCCTTCCAGGGTTACCGCAGACTACTAGTCTATCCAATGCGAAAACCAGACAAGAGTAGAAGGGAATGCTAGGGAATTGAACCTATATTGTAGATACATACGTGAAAACGCGAACTAAAAATACATTTAAAATCATCGTACATACATAGCGCAATGGAGGAAGCAAAATGAAGGTTCTACAAAGGGGCAATCGGGCATAGTATGAAACTGCAGTGTACCTAAGTATACATTCCTTTGTAATTAGGTATTTGCAACTACATTTTTTCGTTTTACGCTTATTCGAAAATCCGTTTTGCGAAATTTCGAAAGCATGTATGTATGTAGCATTCTAACAAGGCATTTTGCGCCTTTTCAAAACTGTATGCATTCCGTGGGTTTCAAAACCGTGTAGATAAAACAGTTACAACGGTCTTAAAATTGTGTAAAACAAAATAATTATTTTTTAATTGTCATAAAATATTTTTTTTAAATAAACATGTGCCCATCGTTCATTATGAACCATAACTTATAAACATGATTTTTGAGGTTGCTCTATGCCACTTTGCACTTTGTAAAAAGGCACCAAACTATGTATTTTGCTTCTTCAGCAACGCAAGGGTATGCGGATTTTGATATTGAATGTCGAATAGAGGCGGAAAGAGAGAGAGAGACAGAGAGAGAGAGAGAGAGAGAGAGAAGGGTTAAGAAGAACAAGAACATTATGACCCATGGCAGTATTCGCAGTATTACGCAAAAGCTTTGAACAAATAAGGAAGGAGATTTAAAGAGACATGAGACGGAAATCTCATTTTGGACTACAGAACCCGATGAATCTCATCAAACTAAATTCCGCAATTCCCTTACCGATAATACCCTGTAGCTGTCGTGTCTTCTATTTTAGATTTATTTCGTGTCACTATAAATATCATATCAACAATGCAATGTTGATCGCAAAGGTACAAGCGTACTGGGAATTCAGCCATTAGATTCTATACTATGTACATCTTTTCTAAAAACTCTAAAGGCAGTAGGCATTTACCGTCTGAAGATTTTGAAAGCATTCAACATTCGCTTCATCCAAGAAAGGGTAGTTGAAGCGTGACACCGACCTCTTCTTCCAGGGTTTAGTCCAGACGCAAAGTCAAAGATATGTACACCTTTTGGTTGGAATGACATGACTGACAAAAATTTCCGACGAAAAACAAGTTGTGCAACAATAAAAGAATAAGTTTCGAGATTTTGCTGCAACGATAACTTTTCATATACTATGTTACGCTGTTAAGAACTACACTATTAAGATATGGTCAGTATTGAATATAAAAAAAACATGTAAACTTATTTTTGATGAACAGCAACCTGTGACTGCCTGAACCTGGGTACCTTAACCAAATGATCATCGTGCTGGAGGCTAACAAGAAATTCCTAAATCTTCGTAAAGAAGAGTCAAACAAAATGAAAGTCAATCATAGAAAATTAGTCCAGAAATTGTCCCAAGGTTGTAAGTAGAATGCAGTAGTAAAGCTATTTAATACATATTGTAGTAGATGTGATAAACGCTGCCGCCGAAGTAGTCAACTAGCCAGATATTAACGATAATAATCATCATATAGGTATTATAGCTTTAAAGTATACTAGGCTAGTATTGCTAAATTGCTATTGTTGTGAATTGATCCGGAATTCTCAAGAGGAGCATTCAAGATACAAAGATAAATAATCAACTATTGAAGCACTAAACCATTTGTAATTACAGTGTAAAAAAAATGCAATGGCCATCCAGCCAAGAGACACCTTTCCTTCCTTCCTTGCTTTTCGAGTATGTTTTTACAATGAAAGCTTAAAGTCCAAGTATAATCGTTGATAAGAAAGTTGGATAGAGAAAAGAGTAAATCCATACATTTTGATTTTAATAATTAAATTTCCTACACTGCAGTCTGCACAGACCATAATGAATGAATTATACAAATGATTGCATATTAAACTGTCCTCACGTCACACGGCCTTGCACTTTTTGAATGAAAACTTGAACTATTGAACTTACAAAGATAAAATCTACGAAGCTCCACAGAATATCAATGAAACATATCATTTATGCTATAGGCTGGAGCTTGAGACTGACACAGCGTCTATTTGTGCATAAGATTTCTCTATTTACAGTTTAATAAAAAAGTTTACACTCTCTAAACCATATAACTATGTAAGTACATAAAAAATCACGCCACATTTTAATTTCCGGTTCAAGAAAGGGAACTCACGTCTCTCGTATGATATTGTTGACTGTCAGTACATAGTTCTCGTACACTTTTTTCATTCCTCAGCTGATGCTGCTGGTGCTGACGTATTTTTTATTATCAATGTATGATATAATTTTAATTCCGTGCTTTAACTGCAAGTTAATCTCAGAGGGTTAAACATTGACATGGAAAACGGGAGGTTTTATTGTAGCTTAAGTAATGACATGACGAGTAGTGAAAATAATAATTAATTTACTACAACACACATGCTAAGTATTATGTATGCCTCCCTCCGGGCTCTGACTAAAGACGAGCCTCTGTCATGCCGTTAAGTAGAAGCGCTACGAGTAATTATGAGGCGTATCTACTATAAATCAAATTACCTAAAGGATTATGACTCATGTACATACATTCTAAGTACCTAGTTCCTTAATCCTACATTAAATAGCGCGGAAATGAAATTGAAATGAAAATAAATCTATAGCCGTGAGCACTGTTAATTAATCAACTATTTACTTACAGAACAGACAGACATACGAGTTTTAATTTGTAAGTGAAACATGTAAACAAATATTACTGTAGCGCCATGCCAAATAAATATGCATGGAATATAAAGTAATTAGTGAAAGTATGCCTAGGCATATATGTGTATTATATACTTACATGCATAAATAATGGAAATGCTGGAGCGATTGCATTATTTGCAATTTATTGCAATCATTTTAAAATTGTCGACTGCTGAAAAAGAAGCCGATTGTAGTCTGAAATGAAAGTGTATTCTGGTTGCTCTTTTAGCTAAAAAATAAAAATTGATGCAAAACTATAAAAATTTGAAAGCTCTTTTTTATTCTCATTCTGTAATTATTCGCTTATATCCCCTGCTAACGAAGTTCAAAATTTAAATCCAAATTAACCCATTCCCTTCAGCAGTGCATAATGAAATTTTACACTCCAAGTTATCATTTTATAAATACGAACATACCTAATTTATGAGTACATTCTGGAGTGAGTGAGAGCCTCCGCTGGCATAATTAAACGGGACGGCAATGTACAATAGATAAAGATAGACGGCGACCGGAGAGCGACACCAGCTAAACGGGGTTAAATGTCTGCTGTAATGCCGCAGCAAAAAGCACAATCAAAACTATAGATATACCTTTTAATTCATGGCTATAGACACCGACAAAGATATACCAAAGCCTTAGCATTTAAAAATCAGCACTACACTATATGTATGTAGGTATATGAATTTGAATTTTCTAAGCTTTTAGATACAACTTTGTACAGCTGCATCTTTTCTTGTCCTGAATGTTATTGTCACCTGACAAAACTTTCAAGAGATAAATTATGATTCTGAGGGAAACTTCCTTGGGACACACAGGACATGGGTAACGTACTCAAGTTGACGCTGTCGTTGTCGCTATCATTGCCCTCTCAAAGTGAGTGTCAAACTGAGGGTGACTAACTCCCATCTCATCACACTTACTCACTCACGTAGTCAGTCTGTTTGTCTGAGCAGAGGAGCAACTTTCATTTCAGCTTTCCTTAGATAAGCAGAAAAGAAGAAGGACAACAACAAGGAAATTTCTAAAGAAAACCGAAAAAAGTAGTTCAAAGTAACATCGTAGCTAAATTTCTTAATACAATGAACACTCAGTATCTCAAGCGGGCACACACAAAGCTATTGTTATTTCTTGTTTATAATTACTCTTGACGGCAGGGAAAGAAAGGCTAGACGAAAGCTCAAAAAACCCTACTGGAATGGAGTTCTCAGGCTGGAGATACAAACTAATCATTCTCGATTGACTTTAATTGCTCCATCTTAAGATGGAACTTTTTTCAAAAGAGTTAAAATAAACCGTTGTTTTCAGAAAAACAGAAAATTAAAATGAATTTAAATACCATAATTCTAACGAGTTTAAAAAAGCTTTTTTTAGCCCTTTATATTGCTTTCTGTTTGAGTCACAAGAAACGTCAAATGTAATGCATGTCTTAAAAAATCTGCATGTAACGTTTAAATGCTTCGGAATTCGCTGTTCAATCCTTACACTTGAAATAGTGTCTGAGAAGTCATCCACAATTTTGAGCTCATGTTGAAAAGTGAGTAAGTTTATTACACGAAAAGAAGAACGACGGTTTCTCTTTGAGCGCATTAAACTAAAGAATCGGGAACTCGCTCAAGTGTGAATCTATCAAGTACCTACTTTATTGCAACAGCTTGTTTCAGGATCTTTATTTTATTCTCAACCTATTGATTTTTTTTGTCACAGTTTTGATTAAAAATGTGCACCGTACTAATATGATACTGGTTTTAATAACACAAAAACTGGGAACAAAGAAAAAAACTTCTCACCTATTCAATTTGAATTATCGTTAATGTTGTTGTAACCGGCAGTTGTTCCCTTTCCTGATTTTTTTCGAAGTGATAGTGCTAAAGTGGATTTTCTTGGGATTTACAAGTTTGAGCAATACCAACCCTAAAAGCAATGTAGCAATGTTTTCATTATAATGAAGCAGATGACCGGTAATGGCGGTAACTGGTTTCAATTTTAATTTAATTGAATATATAGCTTAATAGCGAGCTACAGGATAATACTATGCACAGTACGCAACTTAAAAAATATACATACATACATTATCCGTGCCTAAACACGTTTGGGATACTTATGAAATTGCCAACATTTAATTGAGGTATTTCCTCTTTAAGGATGCTATTAAAAATGACATAGGAAGGAAACAGTCTCATTTTTAGTTTCGGTTTTAGAAGCTTTTAATTTTTATAATTATATTACTCTTTTTTACCCCACTGTACCGGGTAGGTATGTATATAAATATCACCTATAAAATATAGATAACGCTAGTGAAACTTTCAACTAGTTCCGCGTACGCATACACGTTGTACCTTTTACTAATAAAACTATATATTCAGTTCAACGAGAAAGTACGGGAGGGAGGGTACATGACTTTTAACCCCAAGGGAAACACGGTTTACAGTCAGTAGTACATTTTGTGGTTGTAAAAGTACAAGTATGACTGAAACTAAAGTTACACCACGATCACGATCCCACATACGTATTGTACTACTGTGGTCGAAATTTGCGCAATTTTCGCGGAAGCACATTTGTGGGCTTTTTGAGCATGGCGTTGTTGCATTGCAATTCTATCACAAAGAGTCCAAGGGAAATAAAAATATATTTAATGGAAGGGAGAAATGTTAGGGAGGACTTGTGGGAATACCAATGGGAATGCCATGTAAAGCTAAAGGCAAAACTATCTGTAAAGGTAAAACCAAACAACGCCGATAGTACGAACAACTTTTTATTGTATTTCCTATCATGGCTCGTTCAGGCTTTAAATTGACATGAAAGGAAAGGAAAGGAAATGCAAGGCCGTACTATAGAAGCAGTATGTATTATAACACGTTTCGTTTGACAATGAGTTAAAATTTTCCAAGAGAATCTGTGTACAGATGGTGCGAAGTGTTGACGCTACGTTGAGCGTAAAGCTGTGTGGAAGGAAACTATAAAGACAAAAGGAAAGAGAAAGTCAATCAGATTACTTTGGGGAAAACAGAGAAAAGGGAAATGAAAGTCATATGATATTACGGACGCCAATGCTAATGTTATGGGACATGTAATGCTATCCATATGTAGCCTATTTAATAAAAGTACTAGTGTTATACTCCTATATTTAGTTATATAAGAAATAATTAGATGTGGGCTACAATATTCATACCAATCCAATGTATTTCGTATCGTTTGGCAAAAGACTTTCCATTCCATTGATACTCATTCAAGTGGAAGATGGAATGCACACTTTTTTGTTCGAATGTTTCACTCGCTCCTTCTCGGCTCTCTGCCTTTTCCCTTACGTACCACGTCATTGTAAAAGTCAAGTCAAAGCAACAGCAACGGAAGGGAAGTCAACGCCAAAAAACCGAAACTGAAAACCAACGGACCGACCGCATACTGGGCATTAGATGCTAGATCTTCCCTCTGAATGCTGCCAAGCCATGCCAAGTCAATTCAGCTCAATCCAATTCAAGCGCAGTCAACACCACGTCGGCTTGTACAGATAGAGAGCATCACATACGAGCGTTACCAGCATGCTACCAGGACATCGTATTGCATTGGCTTAGTTAGATGATAAAGTATGGAGCAAAAAAAAATCAAAACCTTATTTCATCTCCTCATTCCCAAAAGACCAAAAGGCAAGTTATAAATGAAGCCAAAGCAAGTCAAGCCAAATAGAAGCAAGCAAAGCTGGAGTCAAGTTAAGAAATCGAGGGACACCAAACTTTCTTTTAAGTTTTTATAAGAATGTTTTACATCTTTGTCAGTAAAATGCACTTTGAGAGTTTAGTCTGTTTTTTATTGCTATTATTACATAGATACTAATTTAAACATGCATATAGTTTTATCGTTGAAAAACTTGGTGATAGTTGATAACCTGCATGGATGTCTGACGCAGTGATGTAATAGTTTACAATTGTAGCTTGAATAGTCAACCCCTTGTTATACTGTAATTAGTTTTTCAGGAAAATTCCTGATAGCTTGGATTCCAAAACTAATGACTAAAAAATATGTTAATACCAATGTACCTACTTTGATAAATTGATATTAAATACACGCTTGCACAAGCACATTTGCAGTGCAATTATAAATTGTGAAGGAGAGTCGCACAGACAAAGTCGCAATTTCCAGCAGACTTTCACCACGAGCTTCAGTGGACTTTCACTTTAAGTCTCAGCTGGCTTTCACCGCCATTTTCAGTGGAATTTTACATCATGTTTTGGCGGGCTTTCACCTCAAGTTTCACCGGAATTTTACCGTAAGTTCTCCCGACTTATTGGGAAATTTTGCCATTGGTTTCGGAAAGACGACCTCCATAGTTAGCTCCCACTTGAAATTATTTATTTTTGTTATTTAGACTCCTTTGTGTCCCCAGGAAATCAATTTCTCTGGACCTTTGGGTCATCTATGAAGCCAGTTAACTTTCTCCGCAATAAAATGAATAGGTTTACTCGTTTTATAAACTTACGTCACAATGCAACGAAGCCACCGCTGGATATATGCGTCACAATGCTTTTAAGCGAGCATTGGACTTAAGCCACAATGCATCTTCATTGACATTGCATATAGTGCTTGTACGCTATACAATTTGCTTTGTTAGTAAATTTTATCTAATGAAGACACGACTCTGGAGTGTACGTTGTTAAAAAATGCCAAAGGCTTTTTTAATTCGTTATATTATGTATAGTCGTGGAGTTTAGATTTACGGACTATAAGAAATAGTAAATATTTGTGTCTAACAATAAGTGGTTTCTATATATACTAATAACAATACGTTTTTACTGTGTTCTGTAAAGGATTCCCCACTTACGAAACGAGCCTTTAAACATTCCAAAATGTGCTACGCAAGTAGTGTTTCAAATATGTAAATCTCTATGGACTCTAGACTGCTATGTTTTCTTTCAGCTTGGCATTACTAACTGCAGGAGTTTCTTACTGCCTACTTTTATGCAGTTTGTCAGCCATGGCGAACCTTCAACCTGCATACTCATACGTGCTCTTATTTTTTCCATTGAAGTTTGATTCGCATATACGTACTTTATGCGTGAATTTTAGCTGGCGAGATTTACAATAAAAGTCACGTAAATGATACGGCTGTTGTGCCTGTGTAACCCGCCTAGATCGTAGATATGACATGCCTTTCTTGGGGTCGTGGAGTAAAAACGACATCCCTAACGTAAACTTTTTCCTAATTAGCTAATGTGAATAGGAATGGTACTATCCACCATGAGAGCAGATTTAAAATATTTGAAGGGTTAAATGCGTCTAATGCTTTATTCCTTACCTTGTACATTCATGAACGTGGCTCTGGACGTGTAGTAAGTAATTAGAGAGGATTTACAAGACGAGGGAAAGGATGTAAGATTTAATAGAAGACACAAGCTTGTCTGCTCTTCTTGTCTCCTTCTTCTCCGTGGCTTACTTGTACAAACTTGAGAATGTTAGAGGATGAGAAAGAGACACAGCAAAAAGACAAGAAACCTAGGCTAGAGTCAAACTTACTACCGCAGTTGGGACAAGGACCATAATTTGAATTTGAACATGGTTGAGACAAGAGCGAGACGCAGAGACGTTTAGAGTAGAAGGCGTGATGAAAATTATTTGATGACTATATACAAGCTTGGAGGTACGAGCACGCCTTCAAAAACTTTCCCCACATAAACATTGTATAAATGTACAAGCTTTGTGGATGTTTTGAGCTAAAGTAGCTTGTAAATGAGCATAACAAAGGCCAGATGCATAAGGAAAAGCCTGACGAGTATTTGGAAGGAGAGTCACCGAGGAAATCAAAGCTGTGTTTCAAACAGTTCCCTGCGGCTCGCCGTGACAGCATACAAGTATGTGTGTACCCATTACAACTATCTAATATTTAATGTGCCCACCCACCTTTGAACGTACCTTGAACGCTCACCATTCGATATTTAGTACCTATAGCCATGTTCAAACATACGCAAAGTAACGAGAGGGACGTAAATTCGGCAACTAAAACCAAGCAATTAGGGAATTAATGAATGACTCTCTTCACCTGAGCCAAACTAACACTGCCAAAAATGACAGTGGCGGATATAGAAATTAAAATGGGTGCTTAGGGTCTTATTCATTACACTTAAATGGTGTTCCAGCGACATTCCGATACTCACATCATATAGGTACATACATTTGTATAAAACGAAGTCAGTCTACTGTAGGTAGTGACCGCGATTGCGGTACCCGGAAAACAATGCTTGATTAGTATAAAATACAACTATTTTAAGGCAACGAAGTTAAAATACCCTCCCTCTTGACATATTGAGGATAATTTCGTCACAACTTTCACCAAATGCCTTACATTAAATACCCGCTTTCGGCTATGGTTATGATCATGTTAAGCTCATTTTAAATCGGCTTTATAGTGCCGTCCTTTGATTTGGCTATGCCTCCAGTCTTTTTAACGACACAGCACACTCTTTTATTAAGTAATTAAATAATGTATCTTTGGTGAAGAAACATTATCAAATGTGCGACGTAATTCCAGTGCTCGACTAAATCCAGTGTGACGCAGTAACTTACATTAAAAACTAGCGGTTCAATCACATCAACATTTGCAGTGCTTTCCCCATTGAGCTTTCTCCCTATTCCAGGGTGGAGAAAGTTTCACGTATACCTTCTCACCCTTAAATTCAGTCATAAACCACAACAATATGACTTTTACTATTGTCAGCTATCATTGGCTCATTTTTCCTGAGCCACGATAGCTTGTAGTGATATACTGTAGAGGTTATTGTTTGTGTGCTTGAATGACAGTTAGGTTTTCCCTGGTTTGAAGAAGAAAGATTGCGTTTATTTTTTGAAATTCAAATCTAAATCCTAAATTAAAAATGGAAAATAAATCAGCTAGATAATACACATGTACAGAGACGAAAGTTTTGCTTTATAATACATATTTTTAACCTACATAGGGTTGCTGGATGTAGTTATCAGTTTGCGGAGAAAGTAGAGAGTGGAAAGGGTGAAGGTAAAGTGAGGGGAATGCCTGAAGTGAACTGAAGTGAACTCGTGATCTCTTTACATGCTTCACATCCGTTATTTTTAGAAATATAAGAGCTTTTTTATATGCTTCAGGTTGAGAGGTGACGTATATACATCTTTTCAACGTGTTTTTGCTTATACCTTCCCTAAAATTTACTATTTTCCCACACAATACCAATGTCATGTACAGCATGAGGCCAAAAAGAAAGAAGTAGAGAAACGAGCCGACGTTGCATTTAAAGGGAGACTAGGGCAGTTTACGGCTCAATTTGAGTTTCATCAAAGAAATAATCCATTCTTTCAAACTTTCCCTTGTATTTTGATATCATCGTGGTTTAAAAAATGTACCTGGAGATTCATTCATTCATACGATTATCAAGGCGCTGCTGAGCCATAAATCTGGCAAACTAGCTTTCACCAAACTTTTTCCCACTTTCTCCATTTGTTTTAAGATTTCTTAAACTTGAGGTTAAAAGCTTAAAGTTTTGAGATAATGAATTCAATTTTGGGATTCATTAATTTAGTTTGGGTATTAATTGGTAAAATTATCGAGATAATTAGTAAGATGATAAAGAATATTCAACGAACGGATGTCTAATTAAATATAGTGATACACATATATAAGACTTGGCAATGGACTTTCTCTGGTCTTCGAATAAACGTTTAGCGTACGTACAACATCACTTTGTACGTATAATTAGATATCCTGCTGAACTCTACAAGCATGTTAATTTAATACCGGTATACATTTTTGGCAGACTTAAAATGCATCAAAAAACATATGTATACATAGCACAGTATTGGATTGGCGGATGAGAATACAGTACGTGGAATTGGCAGCTCCTAATATAACTCTTAATTAAACCACCAGCTGAGGGAATCAGCAGCTTTTACTTTATATGCTTTCGTGTGCTATTGAATTGCTGGAATCATAAAAAACAATTTTAATTTAAATTTCTAAGTATAAGGGGCATAATTACAAATAAACATTGGTGTGCTAATTGAAATAATGCATTTCTAAATTTATATTAAATGGTTTTCAGCAATTTTTTAGAAATTTGTTAATAATTATAACGTTATAACATAATCTAAAAAAATGACAGTAGGCTTTCTCCTCCTCTTGAAATAAACTTTCTGAAAGAGAAAGCTGCTTTTGTTGTTGAAAAAAATTGGGGGTGGGACAGAAGAACAAAGCTGAACTAAGCTGATGACTAGTAGTACCTATCTTCCTTGCACTCAGCTATGTTTTCCTAGAAGGTTTCACAGGACTTGTATGGGGAAAGTTGATGGGAGAAAGGACATGTTGGTATTTTCATATTTTTTTGTCGGATTGAATGTGTCAAAGTTGAGACGAAGACTGGAAGAAAGTTACGTAATTTAACTCCTTCCATATGACCTTATTTTTTCCTTCCTCCTTCAGATAAACTCACTAGGAACATGAACATGGACATAAACTACTTGACTGGACACCTCATTTTATTTCTGTGGCTTTTGACTTGTTTGTTGTGTACACACTTGCATTACGTACATATAACCACGAGCACATGAACAACCATGTGTATCTCAAAGATTCGGATATAGTTTTATCTCTATGTTGGAGCTTTGTTTGACAGGAGGAGGATACAGATTTAAACTTGAGGAAAAGGAAAATGGAGAAAGTACAATACGGTCTCACTTGGCGATGGAGAAATCATTACTTCTGACCTCTTTTCATTCTATAAACAAGGACCATTTATGTATAGGTACAACTAAGGTTCTTATTTTTAACTGTTGTACTTACGGTAGAGACACAGTTAGGCTATACAAGGACATATATAGGCAGGCATCTCTATTTCCATTGAGAAGGGTGGAAGATAGTGCATTCGTAATCTTTTTAAAAGCAAATCATACTATTTGACACACAGACTAACGTTGGACATACCCAGTGAGGCATGTAGACAAGATCGAATGCATTTTCAAATCAAATCCAAGGAATCTCAGATGGATAACGCTTACAAGCAAAAAACTAAAGAAAAAAATATCGGCTATCCTACATAATAAGGGCTGGAGTTCAGTTGGTGTTGGGAGTGATGGTTGTAGACTTGCAGTTGTAAAAGTTATCAGCCTTGATTTTGGAACTCTGATCTGCTCTGGCTTGTCCGTGTTTCTGTTCTTCGTTTTTTATGTTTACTTACTCATTCATAAGAACTGCAGCTGTTAGCTCCTCTCATCTAACGTCTACACGGTGTTACTTACTATGCTTTCGTCTATTTTGTGTTTCATGCTCATGTTAAAGTAAAGCCTAGTCTCTGGCACAATATCTACGATCTACAGACTACAATGTGGCTTTGGCTTTTATTAGACACGATTTATATTCAACGAGGATATTAATGACAGCTATAAAAGGGCTTGTTATATGATTTTAATTTGGGACAAGTACAGCTTGAGGCTAAGCTCTGTATAACTTTCCAGCAACTTAACATCTTTTTTTAATCAGGATGAGGCACACCATAACAAGTGAGCCCTGTCATATGCATAACACAAACACTTCTAGGAAAGTATAAGTATACCATAACAAAGGAATAGGAGCCTATCCTCGTCTTTACATTGTAAACATTTAGAGTTTTCAAAGGACGTAAGGCTGCTAGGCTATGATAGCTTCGTATTTATTATTTCAATGTAATGACAACAACGTTAGTTGTTATTTGGTATTTTCAGAAATATGTGCGCAATTTGATATACACAAAAAACGATTAATTTTCCTACAACACATGGACGAAGTTCTACATCAAGTAATGGCCAAGTACACCTGCAAGTATACATACATACCTACTATGCTTTTATCTAGTGGTTTGTGAATACACCATTAAGGTACATGGTAGACTAAGATTTTTGTTAATTCATAATCAAAAGAGAGTCTGGCGCTGTCTTGTTTTTTATGTTTTGAGAGCACGTCTTTTTATGTAGGTAATACAATTTTGCTTTCAGGAGCGATTTTAGCATGCTAATTAAGTGTCTTTTCGTAGGGTAACAAAAGGATGGATCGTATTCATTTATTTTACAAGCCGCCAAGTGCTGATTTGAGCATTCGAAATCTGCTAACTTGCTTCAAATAAAGAAAATCACAAAAAAATTCTTTTTTCTTCAATTTATGTTTGAATGCAGATTGAATACTTTCATTTTCAACTTTGAAGAACTCCCACATGTTCCTAATTACGACCAAGACAAATGTCCGGATTTGTATAATGAATATTGGATTGCCTTTTAGTGAAGTAAAACTAATTTTATCTTTATTTTAATTGGAGACTGGAATTAAAGTTGTGTTGTGTAGTGCGGGAAAACAAGAGTAGGATGTATATTCACATATTATACCCCAAACATAAGTTAAACAATCGGAGCTGGAGTGACAGAATGGAAAGCAAGCCAATAAGTAAATGAAACTCATCGAGCCAGTAAAAGGAAATCCAAGCAACGGTAAAGTTAGCAATAAGTTAGCTATCGTACTGTTCTTGTGTTATGCAACTGATTGCATTCTATTGTTGTGAAACGGAGATACAAATCCAATAGAGTTACGTAAAAGACAGACCTTGACAATGTTTTTTTATATTCACATGCAACTATGCGTATAGGTGTACGCATGTACCCTTTGTTTATAGTTTGTATACTGTAGTGCTGGACAGTGTAGGAGAAAACAAGCAACGAAGATTTTCTAATTACTGGAGCTGCTATAAAATCAGTGAAGATGGGGCAGTAATCTTGAGTATGTATTGGAATCATGGTTACGATTACCATTAAGGTTACGAGTCACTCAAATAGGATTATCTGTACTACCGTTACGCACCGACCGGTTAGGGCTGCATGTGTTTCTCCATGATAACAAATACAACACCAGGATGAACGGTTCAGTGGAATGCATGGAAGGACATAACGAGGCCCATGCAGTAATTTCTACTTATGTACTTCTTGTGTTCCTTTTTTTAGCAAGATATTGATAATGACGTTTCCGGTGGCTCTACTGTAGGAGAGAAAAAAACTAAAAAGGCATTACATATTTACATAATAATATAACAAGGTAATGTATGTATGTTGTATCTTGTACATTAATCCATTAATTTGAGCAAATGCATTTGTTTCGTATTTTTAAGAGATCACTTTTTTATTTTTATTTTATTTATGAGTTCTCACTCCTCTAATTAGACATCTACATAGATCATCAATACAGAAGCATACAAAATGATTAAGAATTTGTACACCAAAATTCTAATGAACTATTTTGAGCTGTTAGGACTCCAATCGTTCGCCAACGTTTACTGTTAGAACCCATAAACTGACGTTTAAATCATGCCAAAATATTAACTATTAAAAATATTATCAGAAATATATTGAAAGAAAAATACCTTGAAAGAACCTAAACTATAGAACAAAGTATCTACCGATGAAAACATACATCTTTTACTGCAAAATGAAAAAAGCACACTGATGGGAAAAGAGCCAACCTTTATCGTCCTGGTCAGTTTCCAGAGTTAATTAAGAATAATTGTCTTTTGCTACAGGACGGAAAATTAAACGCTGTATAATGTAGCATGTCGTACATGCAGGATGGACACCATCGTAATAAAAAATAATAGAAGTCAAAATGCAGGAAATAGGAATATTCAGAAACACTACTAACTGAAAAGGTGGTAATTCATTACAAGTTCTACGCGCTGCATATATCAATCGTTTAGGGCAGAAAGACAGGCAGAGGTAAGACAATTCGCAGCACTTATGGCATGTATAAGAATACCAGTTCGGGGTATGTGCGAAGTTAATTGGACCAGTTTTGCATGTTGTGCGGAATCGAGGTATGTATTGCTATATTCCATTGTTTTAATTATTGATGAAAGGGCAAAATACATTGAAGTTGTGCCGGTTATATTTGGTAGCCCCCTTTCCCCTATTAATGTGTTGGCTTACTTACATATTTAATATTTTGGTAGGAACTTCTAGAAGAGATGCATGTTGCACATGCTTCAAACAGTCAAGTCTAAACAAAACAACGGACCACGAGTAGCTTGCATAATCATACCCGTATACTACCCCAGGCCACACCAAAACTAGACAGGTGCAAGGCAGGCAAGCACGTTAAATTTTGAATCTGAACTGAACACTTTGTTACAGTTAATACGAAATTTTCGTTAAAATTGAAGTTCAAGAAAGGCAAAGACATTATTCTATATAGTAAGTGCTACGGTCAGAAAGCGTGGGACAAGGATAAGGAGGCCTACTGTTGTATGTAATAAAATAGGAGTAGTCCTAGAAAATTGTGAACAGACGGCAGTATGTTGTAACACACAGTGACGGGCCGGGCTTAGTTAGCTACAGCTAGAGAATTAGAGGGAATGAAATGAGAAAAGATAGGCTGCGCGCACCAGGAAGCCAGGAACTAGACAGGCATAGAAGGGAACTTACAGCCACATTACGACACCCTACTTTGCAATATTCCCCAAAAACATACAGTCTACTACAGGGAGTGAAAGCATAGAGAAAGAAGGAAGATAGCAGCTTCTCTCTACACCTACACACCTACCTATCTGTCTTCATAGATAGCTCGAGTAGAAATAGAAATATAGAGCTCGTGAGTGAAGAGAAGTGGAGTGGAGCTGTGAGCTGAGCTAAGTTAGCTCACAATAAAAGTCTTCAGCCCCCTTACCAGGCCATACACAAACGATAACCGTAATAACCATGCCACCATCTATACACTCTTATTTGCCTATTCCAAAATACTAAACGCTCCACGTAAAAGAAAATACGAAAATACCCAAAGCATACCTACCACCACCACCCAACATACTTTCTCCATTCTAAGTCGGGAGGCTGTAGCGTGCTTATTATGTAGACTCTAATAAAACGACTACTACACGGAGCAGGAATGGTACAGAGGAAGGCATGGTTCTGGCTCTGTTCTCTGACTCTAGGAAAATTGGCCGACCAACGCAACTGACTAGTGGGCCAGAGACCGACAGAGTCGTGGAGTGGAGTGAAGAGAAAAGGTTGTAAGATTTGAAGAGTTGGTGGACTTGGAGTTTGAGTTGAAGGCAAAGAGGGAGAGAGTCTGAGCGATGCAGAACTCAACTGTGAAGTAAGGACGAGGCTGAAGAGATCTGTGTCTGTGTGTCTATGTGTCTTGGCGTGTGTATGGGGAGAGTGTGTCGTGTGAAGGGAAATGGAACGGGAAAGAAAGACGGAAAGCAAGTCTGACTTAGCTTAGCTTACTTATATACTTGAACTAGTCCTCAGACCACTCTCTTCTCTTGTTCAGCGAGCATTCAGCGGGTAGAAGGTAAAAGATCCGGGTTTATTCTCAATTTGATTCGGATTGCCCGGCTTTCCCACTACTTTCTCTCACCCACTCACTCACTCTTTTCTCCCTCCCTCACTTTCTCCTTCGTCGTAGAAGAATAACTAACGCTTGTAATTCTCAGAGTGACAACCAATACTATACAACACATCACAACTAAACAACTAAACTGCAAGCAGTGAAACGTGGCAAAAAGGAATACTAGCAACTAACACTCAATACTGCTGGCTACTAATATACTGCCACTGTTACTACAACAGGCGTATTAGCATTGGTAATGTTGATCATTATCGGCGCTTTCTTGTATTAATATTGGTATTGCTAATATTTGAGATTGAAACCAACCCTTGGAAAACAAAAATACCAAACGAAATAAAAAGGAAAAACGAGTTCAGCCGCCACAAAATCTGTAAGTGCCACACATAAACGGGATCATGAAATATGATCCCATCAATATAAATGCAATCGTTATGATTCAATCGAAAAAGAAATCAAAATAGGAGGCTTACAAGTATAAGACAAGAAAATCAACATACTCTTTACAAATAATAGAAAAAAAAGAGAAAACTTCAGAGTGAAAGCTGACAGTAATGAACGGGACAGAAACATTTGCTTGTTAAAAACCCTTACTGTCACTGTGACTACCATTAATACCGCAACTACTCCCTCGGCTAGTAATAAGGCTACTACCACCGTTTTTATCTGTGGGTTGTGAAATAATGAGAAGGTGGGGATTAGAAACTCTTCGTAGGTTCCACTCTTTCTACATCATTAACTAATAGTCATACCAATCCTTGGCTGCGTGAATAACTTTTGTTTGTAATTCGTAAAGTTCGTGGGTTGTCGTTAACCTTGTTCTTAACGTCAATATTGTCTGCCATATTTCTTGTACACTTTTTTGGGTTCATGTGTCCAACACTTGAAAAAATGTATAGTATTAAAAATGTATTGACAAATATTCATATGGTGAAAGTAGTGCCGCCAAAACGATTTTGTTTTCTGTTCGTTGCCATCTTTTGGTGTTAAAGCATTAGTCAAAAAGATAATAAGTAACTTTGGCAGAAAACAAGAAGAAAGTTCAAATAAACAATGTGTGGATAATAAGCTTACACCTTGCAAGTCAAACTACCTCCTTATTCTTTAATTTGAACCGCACGCTGTCGTATTCCTTCCTTTCTCCAAAATTTTTTGAATGGCTTTCCGCAACTATTATACAATGTAATGAATGTGGTACTAATGACCAATACCGGTACCCTTACTAATATGCGACAGGACTTTCTCCAACAATTGTAGAATGGGTTCGGAAATGAAAATTGAGAAAATAGTAATGTGTTTACCACGACCACCTCCTTGTGCCATGATTTTGATGCCTCCTCTGTCCATCGTCGGGATTCGCCTTTCTCTCTGTAATAACGTCACCACCACCGTCTCCGTCTTTATCATTACTATCATCTGTGTCTATAGAGTTCTTGTGTTTTGCTCTCTGTCTCCTTCTTCCTTACTTCTCAAAATGTCACGATCTCAAGCTGATCTCCTCGTTGTTATTCCTCAACTGCCACAACACAAAAGTTTGTATTATGTATCAGTCCTTTCATGTAATACTTTCTAAGCTGTTACTTTGATGTCAATGTCAAGTCAGTTGAGGAATCTCCTATTCTACTTTAATTAAGTAAATGTTACAAACAAGACAAACTTTAAAGTTGATGGGTTAACTGAAGGAGAGACTACTTTCACCGCGTTGTAAAATTTTGGGATTACAAACTCTTATTTTAATAACAATCGATGGACGAAGCTACAAGAATTCTAATCGGCGGTAAGAAATAATCAAGAAGCAAAAGTTACCTGTGTAAAAGTAAAGCAAGGATTGTGCGTTATTTATTTGTTGAATGGAGAGTCCAATGAAAAAAAACGGTGCTAAATTGCAGGTACATTTAAGACAATAAGCAACTGCTCGTGGAACACTAGATTTGATTTGTGAGGTTTAAAACGTTTCTCAGTAAAGTACTGAACTAAAATTTTAACAAATCAAGTCTGTTTGAGGACTTAAATGGCTAAAAGGTGGTCCACAAAAGAACTTTAAACACGTTCAAACGTTGCAACAAAGTTTCAGAATAGAGGGGTTGTATTCCAAATTAACTGTGTGAGAAAGTAGTGAACTTAAGTGAAATTATATTAAATGTAGTTTTATGATGAATACTTACCGAAATTTTTAAAATCTCGCCTTCACATCCTTTAAATAATTCAAAGATGTAAAAGTGGTAAAATATCAAAAAAGGCTGGCAAAGCAGGAATCAAATATAGCAAAATCAATTCATTATTTTTCCTCTGCATTACAAAGAGTGTTGAAACGTGATTTTGCTTTCATTAAAGAATACAACAAAGATTACAAAAAACACTTAAACTTTAACGTTCGATGTAGAATTCTGCAATCAGACACCCCGAGCAGCCACGTACTCGGAAAGTTCTTGAAGTTCCATTGGAGCCAAACACCACGACTCGATTGCACAGAATTGGATTAGATTGGACTAAATCAACCATGTACTACGACTAATTTGGTTCACTGAGGTTAAAATAAGTATACCACGATTAAGAAGAAATCAGGAAAACTACACGCAGAGAAAGCAGAGAAAGCAGAGAAAGTATTATTGTTGGTCAGCACATAACAACGGGCTGTTGCAAAAAAATACTAGCTTAATCTTCGTACTTTCAGTTCAGAGTATTGTACTTTGTAAATTTGAACACGCACTCTCTCCGGTGCGGTGTGTGAACACTAGAAATTATTGCAATTATTGATAGTACTGCGTGCTAGAAAGTCTTATCTGTCATTGTCTTTGTTTAAGGAATGGGAACATTCACACTTTAGTAGGTTACTGGGTCAGAAGGTAAAAGTACACCGTAAGATAATCGTCATAATTTTAAAGATAAAAATAATTTTCGACATTCTACCTTTTCATTTAATTCAATTTTTTCTCGTGATACTAAATAATAAAAATCCATTTATTTGATACAGTTTTATAAATTCAATTTTGATTCTACTTTCACCTTCACTTTATGTGTTGTATTCATCTGTATAAAAGTACCAAAAATATATAGTATGTGCTCGTGTGCGTGATTATGTGTGATTGTATCCAACTGGTATTTTTAATGGTGTTTGACGTTTTCTTCGTTTTACTCAATTGATTCAAAATTTCCTGTGAGAGCTGTGACGTTAGTATTGAAAAATATTAGAAGACGGATTGGCTTACAACTGTTACAGCTAACTTCATTTCCTCTTCTTGGTCTTTGTATTATAGCACAATTCAGGTAAGTATTATTTGTATTTTGTAATCCATGCACAGTATCCGTTATACTTTATTTATTACTACTTTATAATAAATAGTTGTACTCGTTTGCCAAAGTCAAGTTTTTAGACATACACACAGTGTGTACTTTTCCATACTACATACCATGCTATGTTCAGCAAGTGTGAAATACTTTACTTAAACTTTTAAAGATAGTGATGTGACAGCTGCCTATTGTATGTAGGTATACAGCATAAAACTACTAAAGTATAAAAATACTATTTTAATGACAACGAAGGTGCTAAATAGATAAGTAATAATTTGACAAGTGAAACCTGTGTAAATTTTTTGTTGCGAAGTTTAATCAATTTCAAAATGATCTTCAGGGGCAAGAGAAAGTTATAATTTACAGATTTTTCAAAATCATAGAAATACGACAATCTCATATTGTTAGGTGCCATATATTATATAATATCAACTATCTCGCTCTTCTATACACTAATAATAGATCTACATAATATATAATTACTCGTAAACTTGTATTCTTATGTACTTAAAATGTAGTGCACTTTGACACAATACCAGTCTCTATCGTTTCAAATCGTATCATAATCACAACATTGCATAAGTACAATGCATTTCTATAATCCTGCTAGAACATCTTGGAAATAATGGATAATGGATGAAATCTAAATCTAGATAAGTTTTTGGAACTAGCAAAGTTCTCAAGTCTCCTCCCAACTCTCCCGCCCTCCCATCTCAACCATGCTTTTCACTTCACCGACATAACAGCTGTCTTTGTATTTTATTGGAAATGATTTCCAAAACTAAACCAATGATACTCCAGCTAAAACTTGGATTGCATAAATAATGAAATAATCACATATTGAAATGGGGATTCAAAGGAATTTCTCAAGTTTTACATTTACTTTCACCTTGAGTCCAGGAATTGTTTTACCTTTCCCTCGCAAAAAATAAATCTAAATACACCCACAGTACATTAGCTAGATCGTGAGTGTAATGTGTATGTACGTGATGGGGGAGGACTAAAAACCCCATGGAAATACATATACAAATTGCACAGGATCTATTTTATAGTCGTAGCCGTAACTATAATCATAATCGTAACTATGCAATGTAATTTAATTTAATGTACGTCATAAACTACAGACTAGAATGCTCAGAATAGATTAGAAAGCCATTGAATGGAACTATAGGTTCATTGCAGTGCCAGTAGTGTTTAATTGAACTGAATTGTATACCCTAATTTGTCCTGGAAATCATTGAACTTGAATTAACGATAAATGGTGCCTAACGAAATCTAGCAGTACTCTAATACTGTAGTATTACTTTTAAATAAAAGTGAATTTAGTAGTAATTTAACTAAAAACAGAATTAATTCACAGAGCTAAAAGAAAGCAAAATAACTAGGAAGTTTACACAGATACCATGGTCAACTTTCAAGCTACAATTTAAAAAAACGTGTTAAGTTAACATATTTTTTAACATTGAACCCGTTCGGAACTGAGAAACCATGAAACGAATGCTTTGCAAATAGATCAATTCTACATTTGTTTTTACAAGACACAACAGAACAACATGTTCAAAAAGGTGAAAACTAGAAATCCACATTTTCAAAACTGGGGTTTAATACTTTCAAGAAAGTCAAATCTAGAAATCAACATTTTGGAAAAGGTTTAACACTGGAATTTATCACTTTCAAGAAAGTTAAATTTAGAAATCAACATTTTGGAAAAGGTTCCAAACTGGAAATTAATATTTTTATAAAGGTCAAAACACCAAATTGAGGATTTCAAATAGCTCGAAGACTATATGCAGTACTGTTTCGAAACGAAACGGTCCTACAGTCCCACAGGCATTATTGGTAGTGGACGTTTTGCTCAACGGCATTTCAAACTATGTTATGAAAAGTAGTATTTTAAGTAGGTAGTATAAGATTACGATTTACGATACGATAATCCCTTCGATACGAGTGAGTGCTAGAAAATTTAGTTGTAGTCGAGTTGAGCTGAGCTGATAGTATGTCGGGGACAGGAAGCAGGAGAAAAGAGAAGATAGCGGCAGTGGTAGTGTTACTGATACTGGGAAGTACTTGTACTACTGTTGGTCGACTCATGTGGTGATTCACATACTAGCGGCAGCTTGGCAGTACATAAGGGCAATTCATCTGATATAGAGATAATGACCAAATCTATAGTGTCTAGAGCTATCTCACACTTATTCTCCTTTCACTTCTGTCTCAAGCCCCTCGTCCACTCTCAGGGTGTCCTTTATCCTTCCTACGACTGACTATGTACGCAATAAGTTTTTCCATGGAACACTTTATCAGTCTGTACCCACTGCGATGTATGTGCTGACAGCATTGCTAGTATTTGGTGAAGGTACCTGCAATTGTTTTTTCGCCTATAATTACACAATATAATCCCTTGCTATGGAGCCTTCCAACTATTATATCAAGGGAGATTTGATCATACAGTGAAATAAGAAAATTGAAGAGACGCTGCAAACGTAATAAGTCCAGTCGTACCTTTATTGAAACAGACAGTACTGCCTTTATGAATTGCAGGTGGAAGCAGTGAAAGCATGGTTTTAATCATTTTTAAAAGAAACGCATCTAAATTAGTAATATTTGCATGGCCCCATTAGTTTGAGTTGATATCTATTAGGAATAAGGAATCAACTAAGAACATAATGATGGTTCCCATGTTCTAGATCTAGATCCCGATCCAAAGTTGCCCATTGTCACGTAATATCACGTAAGGTATGTATGTACCTACCTACTCTCCTATTTGCATCCTATCCTTGAGAGTTCAATAGTTCACTACTATGTACATACTAGTCCAGTGAGAGCCGAATGCATAAAACATAATACTGTGCAGTGGGCTTTTCTCTCTGGAGTGTTAGAAGCAGAATGCAGTGGAGTTTAGCTATGTATGTACAGTGAAAGCACACATACATGAATGTTAGTACAACAGGAAATAAAAAAATTAGTTGGGCAACATAACGTTGCTATTCCCATTGCCACTGCACTTCCATGACTATTGCAACTCGGTAGGTAAGAACTGTACTGAAGTTGATGAGGTTGAGGCCAGCATGTAGATCGTGTGGTTTGGAATAGAACTAGATTTGTTTTTGGAACCCGTACCAGTGTCCTGCCTTCCTTCAGTTCCTTCGCATTTTTATACAAACATACAGCGTAGGTTTTTCCATTAGTTTAGTTTGTGGAGATGTAATGTTTGTAGGAAAAAGGTGCTGAGACGTTTAGTGGGACGGAGAAAGGAGGGCTACGAAAGGAAGGAGAGAACTGTGGCAGTAGAAGGGCAGCTCGGGTAGGAATAAGTCCACTGAGGATTTATGTATTATCGGAAGACTATTTATGATTGGTAATAACGATAACTATGAATTCTTATGGTGTCTATAAATACAGTGTATGTATGTATGTGCGTAGTCTTTATGTGCGGAGTATGCAGAGCGGTAGTAGGGAAGAGTTGAAGGAAGTGGAGACTGGAAACGCAGTTGAGGGGAGTGTGAGGCTTCCTTGATAAATCTGAGCAGAGAGGTGTCTGTTACTAAGACGTTCTACTTTTGTTGGTCATGGTTTTGGTTTTGATAGTTTATTTATTATTATTGATTATCAGCAATGCTTCTCCCCTGTAGGTTATATAGTGTGTGGCTCTGGGCTCATTTATGGATTTGTATAAATTTATTATCAGCATCTTTGTGGTATTTTGGTCAATGCGTGAAGGATACAATAAAAAAATTATTTCTACCACTGACTGCAAATACAAAATACCTAGTGCAGCAATTTACAATATTGTTTTTCAAGACCTGAAAAACTAACCACGTTTAGCTAAACGTTTGAAAAAACTGCTTACCTAACTAAATTATTACTTTTTTTTACATGCAAATATTAAGCCTACATTTTGGTCTGTTCAACTACCGTATTTTCCGTTTTATTAATAAGATTAATTAGCGTTTTATAAAATTTGACCGTTACGCATTCTAAACTTTTTAAAATATGTAAATACTGGGTTTTTTGAGACATAATTAAATTTTATTTGCGTTTTGACCTTTTGAGAATTGTGTAAGTTTTGCGCTTTAAACCGAAGGAAAGGTAGACACCACATTTTGCAATGCTCGCTGTGAGGTACCTATGAATACGTATTTTCATCAGCATAAAGCAAGCTGGACAGATTTTTATTAAGAAACTAGCCACGACGTGACGTGCCATGCGTGTGTGCGGAGATTTCAAATTGCAAATTGCAATATTAATGCTGGCACTAATGCCGTTTAATAATTAAAGCGAGGCATTAAGGACCTTTTATTGCTGTAACGTACGCTCTATACCTCCATAGGTAATGACGAGAGTAAACATTTTGAGTGTAGAATACATAGTAAAAATTTGACCAAAGCCAAAAAAATCTTTTCATGGTTGTAATTCGGATTTTTATGAAAGTTTTGAGAATTTATCGTGTCAACTTTCCCCTACTGTATTATAATATCAATAGAATCTGGAGTATATGGACTATACTTACTATAAATTTTCAGAAGTGAGTATTTTATAAAGTTTCGCAAAAAAAAGCATTGAATTTGTCCAAACTAATTTATTATTATTTGCTGCCTTATGATTTATTAAGGATATTTTGACGAAACCCAACCAATCATTTATCACTAGAGAAATGGACACAAAGACAAAGACAACGACAAAGAAAATAGACAGGACAGGGAGGGAAGAAGGAGAGAAATTGATATGATTTCTTTCTTAGGGGAAAGAGAAAGTGGTCCACACAAAAATTCCCTGTATGGCACGAAATGAACGTAAAATCGTGGACAGGATGGTGTTAGCTATAGTGTCTTCTAGTCAGATCGCCTATGATAAACGGAAAATGCCAAAGAAAAAAGGGAATAAAAATGCTTTGAGGGTATAAATAATATTAACTAGGATCCTCTCTTTCATCATATCGTGCACCAGCGACACGTGGCGTCGGTCAACTTTGTAGATCCCAGCTGTTTACTTGCGTTTCGCTGTTTCATTGTGATCAGTGTGCACATTGCATCCAAGCTCCAGAGACCAAAGCTTCTATCCGAATTTTAATTTTAGTGACCCAACTCTACACATGTACATAGGTACTTTCCATCTGCTTTCTCCTCACAAACTAGCATAGGCATTCAGAAAATGAAATTATTCCCAATTTAATTATTTGTAAAAAAAACAACACATCTTTTTTTCACACAAAAATTTGTGGTAGATTCACAAATTATACAGCTATAACTAATTTTATAGTAATTATTTCTCTGTACTTTCTATCTGAGTACACCATCTGACGTAGTTTAAGATTCCTCAGTAATTCATATGCGTGTGGGTGTGCTTGAGTGTGCTCAAGTATCCACGCTTGTTAAAGTGGTTTGACTTTTACTTTGACCTGTTAAAACTTTCCTCATGAACAAAATAAGTCATGCCCGTCCATCCGTGCTTCGTGTACTCTTCTGTCCTGCCTCTCAACTGTAATGGGTGGACTTGAGAATTAAAAGGAAAGTAACAATTTCTACAAGTGTGTTTCTAAAGTGATGTCCTCGTTACCCATTGAATGTACGATTACGACTTTCACTTTGTAAACTTAATTTTTTTTGCCGTCACTTTTTTATGGTTAAGCCTCTGTGCCCTGTATAAAATAAATACAGCTTGAGTTACGTAAATAATACTTGTAATAAAAGAGGAAAATATAGCACAAAACTGAGGACCAAGACCTTCTTGGTCCACAGATAACTAATAAAATGCTATGGGAAACACTCAGATAGTTGGTTTTAAAGAAAGCAGTTACGAAATAGTACATATTAAGGAAATTAAGACAGTGGTTTCGATTACTCCTTTTACGTTTGTGCATGTAAAGCATTTTGCACAAAGTAAGTATCCATTAACCGCATATAATCATGTTAGAAAGATGGGGATGTACCTACGTTTGTAGTTGTTTCTCTCTCATGGTGGCGCCGAGATAGTCAAAAAAAATTTGCGAGACTTTGTTTGGCGTTGTTGTTTGGGTGTTGGAGGCGTAGGGAAGGAAAATCAAATTGAGAAAAGAGGATAATGGAAGGAAAATAATGCAAATCAAATGAAAGCAAATAAGATTAAACGAGCGAATTCTTCCTCCTTTTAAATATATCTCCTTTCTCCTTGCATTTAACTCTTTCTAGTTTCCCTTGTGTGAGTCTCTCTTGTTCCTTGTCTCCCAGGCTCGTCCTGTCTTTTGTCTTTCCTGGCAGATTTTACACCTAGTCAGTAACTACTACGATCTAAGCTCTCTATTTCATGTCATGTCAGCCACTTTGCTGGCTAGATTTTCCCCTCGTCTTTCGTTTCCACTTCCAGTTGTTAGGGAAAGCACAATTTATCATTCCTTTCTCTGTCTGCTATAGTTTTTAATTTATAGGTTCGACAAAGTGTGAAAGAGGTTTGCTTTAAATGAAGCTACTGTATATTTGGACGGCACGTACTTTTGCAATACATGCAGAGTAGGTGTGCACATATATAATCCAAGTATTCTAACTTAACACGTTCCCCGCAATATGTGTCTATTGCCTACACATATTTTACCCATGCTACGTTTTAAACTACAATCTCTACAATATTAGGGCTCTATTAGGAACCCGGGTTCTATCTGAGACTTCACGGTACATAACCTGGATGTAGAAGTTCTAACAACGGATAGAACTTCCATGTAGGTAAAAGTAATAGGGTACATACGTCGTTTAAGGATTGAAAGTATTAACCTCTTCGGAACTGGCAAACCATCAATTTGTTTAGTGTTGATACTTTTCTAATCAATTTATTAATTTATTTAGTATTTTCCTAACGATCAAAACTAGAAATCAACATTTTCAAAAAGTTGTAAAAGTAGAATACAACTCTTTCAAAAAGATCATCAAAACTAGAAATCAACCTTTTCAAAAAGATCATTAAAACTAGAAAACAGCATTTTTAAAAAGGTGAAAAAGTCGAAATCAACATTTTCAAAAAGATCATCAAAACTTTAAATCAACATTTTCAAAAAGGTGTAAAAAACTAGAATACAACTGTTTCATAAAGATCATCAAAACTAGAACTCTACTTTTTCAAAAAGTAAAACTAAAAAAAGAAACACTTTCAAAGCCATGTACAATTAGAAATCAACCCTTTCAAAAATATTATCTAAACTAGATTCCATCTCTTTCAAAAATGTACAAAACTTAATATATTGCTGTTTTGAAAGGGTTAAATTTGAATGTATGTTCCTAATATGTTCCTAACATGTGTTTACTAGGATTTCTTTCTACCCTTTTTATGTTTGATGAGTGGTTGTGTGTGTGTGTGTGGTATTGACTAGTGGATCGTTTGGCTGTTTCCTTGTTTACTCATTCAACGGATGTTATTGTCTTAATTTGCATGAGAGAGATGCTAAGGTTGGTTCTGGCAATGTTGCTGAAATGGATGCTGTTGTCGCTGAGTTGTTTGCTTTTGGTTTGCAGGACATGACAAGGCATGGCCTGGCATCGCGTCGTCTAGTTTGTTTGAGAGCATACAATAGGAGCTAAACTCGCATTGATTTCGTGCCAACAACGCCTATGTTTGAAGCCCATCCATTTGTTATAAATATACTATAATTTGTTCATAGATAAGATGTGTAATATGTAATTACAATGTACATCAAGCAGGGTGCTTGGCCCCAAACTCTACTGCTTTCTCCATCTATAGACTCTGAGCCCGTCGGACTATTTTCTTGCTTAACAATAATTAATTAACAAATATTAACATTGAATTTGATGGCAATCGTGTTAAAAGTGTACAGGCTGCCGCAGAGTTGTTGTGGGTGGTCGTTCTAACAAAAACTGCAGAAAATAAAATTACTGATGCAGATTGTTATTTTCTGTGGTTGTTGCATAAATTGCCATGTTTTAGATTATAACCGCGCAGTTTTGACAAAGTAGGATTTTCTCAGTAAATATTATATTAGTGCTTAAGGCGGAGCTCCAATATTCGGTAGAGACACAAAAATAGAATTGGGAAGCCAAAGTTGCTTAAAATTAGTCAGTTCACTTTCCTTTGTCCCATCAACCCGGGAAGCTTTCCCCGTGTTAAGCTTCTCATTTGTTCTGCAAACAAATTGTGCAAAGATAATTTCCACTTGGTAATAATTGCCCTTAAAATCACTGTCTACCATTTTGCTTGAAAATACGCTAAGCAAAAAAAATATCTCGCCATTTGTCTCTGTTGAAAAAGTGTAGTGTAAGAGCATTATTTCTTAGACACTGTTTATAATTAATTGGATGGTTTTGGGTGGCAGGGACGCCCGTTGAAACTTTGTGTTTTCTTTGATTGAGACCCAAAGTTTCCCAGTGGCTTTACCGCTCATTTTCAACTGATTTACTTTCAAATAATGAACGACGGAGACAAAGATGAACAGAGAGAGAGAGAGAGTGTGTGTGTGCAGGGGAAATAGAAGCGAAATAATTCGCTTTTAAAAGTCGTAGAGTGAAAACAATGTATAGTGTGTTGAAGAGTAGAATGTAGGATGCAATGACTGTTAGTTAAGTTTGTTTTTAGTGCTGTTCAGTTGAGGGGAATTGGTTGACTCTGTTCGTACTGTAGACAGTGCAGTTGAGTTTAGTTTTGAGTTGATTGTCTTGTAAAGTTGAACCATGATTATGAGCCTCCTTTGTGTTGCCTTGAGCCTATTAATTGAGCTTGATGAAGAACTCAGGCTCTAACTATTGCTCAATCTGGAGCTGGAGCATCTGTCACTGTGCTCAGTACAACTGTGTACGCTCATAGAAATGTGTGCTGTCGGTAGTAGCTTGTAAGTCCTACGCTCCTAGCCCTCCAGCAATATCAACCATTACGAATATTGGCACGTTTTAGAAGAATGCTATTATATCATGTACAGGGGGTAGCAATGGTATCTATGTATACGTAAAGAAAGTTGTAGATGGCCACATTATTAAAATGAAATAGATCGTTGTTACTACATGCTTACAATTAGCTTTATTCAAAATTAAATGGAAGCTCTTTGTAGATAATTTAAAGATTTATTTAGTCACCGTGGGAAAATATGAAAAATGTATGTAGACGAAACAACTGTCCACCTTCATCAGCAATTTAATTATATTGCTTCAACCACAGGGAACGTCAGGGAGCTAAACCCAAACCGTAGGAATGTACTGAGCGCGAACCACAACCCACCACGAAATCAAAATGCTCCACCAATCCTAATCGGCCCAAATAAATGGGAGGCTATAAAAGGATTGTTCGGGAAATAAAATAAGTTGATATGAGCATATGAGCTGACGTATACATATGTACTATACAGTATAGCTCTATACGGGAGAAACTATAAAATATCAAAATATTTGTCGCGGGTTCAAAATATACTACTGTGGTAAAGTAATGTGGAGCGTAGAGTCTGTAGCTCGTGCCGTGCAAGCTTTTAGTAACATGGAAAAATAAGTCTATAAAATATAAGAAGGGACCACCAGTCTACAAAATAGATCATTGTTGGGTATAACTCTCCCTTTGTTTTCAGCCATCAATTTCAATCGGAAGCCAAAACATATCAAACCCTACCACTAATGCTCTGACTGTAACGGAACCACAGATTGTGGTAGTTTGGCTTTGGTTTTTTCTTTCCTTTTTGCTTTTTCTATGTCTTCAGCTGTCGGCAGACTGAATGTATGTATGAACACGAGTAGGAATTATATTTGTAAGACGCTCACGAAAATCAAAATGAGCACAAGAATAATGAGGATGCCAATGCTGAAACGAGCCCTGCCCAGCCCTTGCAGGCAGGTCCAACAGTAGCAATTGCAGTGGAAAACTGTACAAAAGTACAAAAGTAGACAGTGCAGCTGCTTTTTAGGATCAATGCAATGTGCTGGGTGGATCAATGGAATATTTGTTAGCCTAGGAAATTCTCACTGCTACAGTCTAGTGGTCTAGTTCCAACCGGAGAGCACCATCAGCATTGGTAAGACAAGACAAGACAGCATGGCATGGCATGACATTAATATAGCAAAGTTCACAAAAGTTCAAGTTTTGCTTCTGAATTTCTAAATTAGTCTCCACAGAGAGACAAAGAGCCAAGAGATAGAGAGAAAGAGATTGAGATAAGTGTACTCAAGGAACAAACCAACAGTCAACAATATTTTAGCTCTTGCATCTTCGATGCAGTTCCCTTTCTTCTGTCTCTCTGTCCCAAGTCTAGGTTCTCGTAGTACACAGGCCAAACAATTATCTGTGTAGGCCGCAAAATAATTTCACGGTTTAATTTTTTAAATGCCAATTTTCCAAATTTTTCAATGCCGAGTGCTCTCAAAACTGTCAAGTACGGAGCTTTGATGCAGCATGTTTTGTGGTATGTTTTAGAAGAAAAAACGGAAAATATTTCATAATTTTTTGTCCCACTTCTAAATATGTACTGACGTCACTATAATCTGTAAGGCTTGAATTTCCCTCTATGTACAGATCGTCCTCTTTTTTCTACGTTGACGATTTACTTTTACTTTCTACATTGCCAATGGACAGGTTCCTGACGTTGTCAAAATGTTCATACAAAGCTCAAGTTTTTATTTTCTTTGAAGATTTTAAATGCACGGGATTGGTATTAGGATTATGAGCATTATCGTATGAATAAGACATTGTGGAGGGCACAGTGCAGTACACCACAACCCAGTCATCCTTTCACTGCAGCACACGGACCATTCAAATTTTCTCTCTCAAATCTCTTCTCAAGATTGAATCTGAGTCAGAGGCAGAACTGGGATCCGAAACCTTACACAACAGTACAGCTTCCGGCTCGTCGGATCGTGGCTTGTCTCATAATAAATATTTCCTACACAATATTACAGGATTGTAGGTGGTATATCCTGGCTTAAGAAGCAAAATCGAACATGCATTTTCTAACATTCTGCAAAGCAAGGAAATATTTTCTATCTTCAGACTTGTTTTTGTGCTGTGATATTTGTACGAGCAGAATAGTAAAATATATATTCATCACAGTGGTCGTCTTTTAAAAAGAGGAAAATTTATGGTTAAGTCATTTTGCGTCTTAAGCCAGGATATAGATGTAAACTTGACTATCCATATACCGATAATGTTATTGAAAATGTGCGGTGTTAAAATATTCATTCCATTTGCATCCTTACAAAAATGTAAAATATCCTGAAAGCCGTGCGGCTCCGTAGCCTCCAAGTAAATACGTGTCTCCCAATACAGATTTTTACACCTTTTCTTTCCATACTTCCAGGACATTTTCCATGAGGAAATGATACAGATTAGAGCTGGAATTAGAACAGCTCTTTCATTCCCATTTTTTCTCTGGGCTATTCAATTTCAATTTCATTCCCATCAGATACGTAACAGCAGTGGGAGCTAAATATGTACCTCCTACGCTCTAGAGCTGATGCAGACCGAGAGGAACTACCTGAAAGTTCTCAAATTCCATTTCAGCTCCCAAAGGTCAAAGGTCCCACTGGCTCAGCACATTATGTAGAATGTAGAACAAGGAATGAAATGAAATGATATTTTAAAAAGGAGAGCGTGGGAAGGTCAAAAGGAAATTTTGAGGATTTTGTTTTTCACTGAAAAAAATATGAGGGACTTCCTTGCATAATATATTTCTAGGCTTACAAAATGGTAAAATCATCTAAAATCTAAATCTGGTAACTCAAAAGAAGGAAGGTGAAAATGAAACTAATAAAACCTACTTAATTAAATATTTACGTATGGTTTCCTTCACTGCCGGACAGAAATAAATCGGAAATTAAATCTAAAACGCAAAGAAAAAGTTTTTTTTTTGAAAAATAAAATTAATTTACAGAACCTCTATCTAATTTTTATGGTTTACGGATTGGACATTGAAATGTGAAAATATAGCGTAGATTTGAAGTAATGTAGTACGTATTTATTAATTTTTGTGGAAAAATTTGTGGTTGTAAGAGTAGAAAAGGTGGGTAATAAAGAAACGCAATCGCCATCCTAATGTAAAGATGAGCCAGAGAAAGGAGGAGAGAGTGAAAGGGAGAAAAATCTTTAAGCTGATTAACCCTGAAGTGTTCTCAAGTGAAAGAATCCATCATCATTCATCATGACGGCTGAATGAAAAGTGAACAAGGATATATAGTTATACAGGCATAGGGGGAGTGCGGGATGGAAGTAGAAGGTTTCAGGGTGGGGACGGAGCATTGAAATGAAATTCTTTACCAACGGTCCACCAGCAACAGTGGAGGCAATGGAGTGACGGGATGCTGTAATGTATGGCATGGTAAGAGGGATAACATGGTTCGGTTGGTGTTGGAGTCGACGTCTCGTCTACATTTCTTTGACAGCAACTTTCTCATTTAATTCTTGTAAATATATGCTCTGAGCTGTGTACACCGTATTAGATAAAGACTGTCAAATTTTGTCCACGCTGAATATTTTTGTATATATTATAAACGACATTGATTGCATGGTGCAAAGCCGTTCTGTAGCCTCCAGCTGCTCCAACGGTATCATTTTTATTTATTTTATAAATATTTAATATGGACTCCTGAAATTCAAAAAATATTAAAATATTACAATTTTTAAAAGTGGAAGTTTCTACACTATTTAAACTTTCTAATATTTAGCCGTTATAGCTAAAGACGTGAAAAACTTGTATTTCCGCTGCTGGTATTACAGCCCGAGTATGTATATTAGAATGTTATTTTTGCACAATGTAGTTTAAACAAATTAAAACAAAGAAATTTATGCGTAATTATGTATACCTACAAGATGTAGCTTGCCTTGCATAGGATGGCAATAATAATTAATGATGAACGACCATTGCTTTTGGTTTTGATTTGAAAACGGATTTTCAAATAGGGAGGTAGGTATACATAGGCTATGGAAGTTTTAAGCTTCTATTAAGGTGGTATCACTGCATTGGTATACGCACGGATATAATTACAATAATTACACATGTGCTCCTACCTACATGTATTACTTAACATAAAAAATAAAGGAAAATTTGCACTGATTGGCTTCAGAGAAAGTTTCAACTTTTCCCTTTCAGCTTTCCCTTCTTTTCTCTGGGCTACTTCTTATCTTTGAATGTGATCTTCTTCCATTCCGCAGTAAGTTTCTATGATTTGGATTTGACACTTTCAATGTCCCGTTGATGGTTGCCCTGGAAACGAGGTAGATACATGCAGAGGATATCAAGTTAGAGCTTCGGAGAAAGTGTGAAGAAAGCTAGCTTGTGCAGGATACTGTATGATCCGGGATTTTTCTGGCTTTAGTTCGTATTTTGCTTTCACGTTTTGTTTTCTTTCCTTTGCTCAAGGAGGTTATACTTCCTGCAACCGTTACCACGGAATTTCCTGTTTCTGGTTACGGTTCTTTGACTGGTTTTGGCATGGGTTGACCTGGCACTGAGCAAACTATTTTTCAATCATTCCCGTAATTGTTTATCGGATGATAACGTTGTGAATTCAAGTCGATAGTACGTGAAACTGGTGCGAACAAATAACCTTATATGCAATCACATAGCTAATATTCGCTACAAACGTTTTGGAAATAAAACGACATATGCTCATAAGATCACACGTTTTTGATTTTACTAATTCACGACGAAGAATAAAAGTTTGCATTAGTAATTTTAATTTTAACGCATCATTTCATTTAAACGTATGATTTTATACAAGTTTACGCTTCCCATTAAATTTGGTTTTGATCCTGTTAAACTTTTAGTAGCAAAATACGTATTTGAAGGATTCGGTGACAAAATGGCGTACCCAAAATGGCGTGGGACAGAATGGCGTGGATACAATGGCGTACGGACGAAATG
>JAQFZC010000737.1:0-41730 GCA_034695205.1 Dicyrtoma fusca | reverse complement strand
CTAATGACCAAAACAAAAAATATTTTCGTCTTTTTGACCTTTCGTCGTTTTGACTTTCGTCGTTTTTACCGGCATTCGGTTTGCCCACGTATGAATGTGGGTATTGCTTAAAGTGAAAGCATTCCAGTTCATAAACTTGAAATAGTCAAAATCTACATACGCTGAGGCAATGCGTTCGTTTATGCCTTGCTTTATTCTTATTAATTTATTTATTGTTCAGAATTCAGAATATATTATTTTCCAACTACCAGCACACATTTTGGCGTATTTTAAATTCTAAAGAATAATCATGTATTCATGAAGCTGCTACGGCTAGAGCCGCATCCAGCATATCTGTATTCTACCAACTGTTATCGCTGGATTATCCGGATTGGGTCCCTTTGTTATTCTTAGGCACATTAACATTATTATTCTCGGTTCTGGGAAAGATTTTAAACTTGAAATGTGCTACTTTTACGATTGGTATTTCTGTGAAAGTTGACTTGACGGGATGAGTAAACTGGGTAAAGGTAAGTTGAAGTTGTGAATTATTGAAGATATTCATGCATTGTTTTTAGGCTGACATCTCATTCTCATATCTCATATTCCTAAGTTATAGATGATGGGTTTTAGGGTGCTGAAGAATATTCCATTTGTAGAAAGAAAAACATTGGTTGAAAGTGTGGTTTTGGTGGTTCTTACTGATTCTGGTATGCTCTCTGCCGCAGCAGCTCCTTGGTTCATAATCCCAAAATAGACATTAGATTGTAATTTTGGAACTGTCTAGCGGAGAATGCTAGCCTAATGGCACGATAAAATCAAGGGCAGTTCATGGACTTTTGATTATTGTCAACGACACAAGTCGTAGTAATATATAAATGAACCAAATTGCTTTAAGATGCTGGCAAATGTTAGAGTTAATAGGAGTTGATATCAGTTTTCTGGATCTTGGCATAAAAGCGTCCTTACAATTCCATAGACTTGAATGGGGGTGCGGCTGTTGGATTTTATTTAATGTCTCCGTGGATTTATTAGTACATATAAAGATTTAGATGCTCAGTCTGTGCATTTTTCATTTCTTTGTATCTGCTACTGTTGCCTCATTCACAGAAATGTCTTTCTCCATACGAGTGCGAGTCTAGTGAAAGAGAAAGTACAGAAAACGGAGAAAGCAAGAGACAAGTTGTCATGAAAGTTTTATTGCCCTCCGTGTACGTTGTAGATACATTTATGTTTATATCTAGTGCCTAGGTACTTTGCTTAACGGTCCTCGTTTTTTTAAGTTTTTTCCAATGTCAAATGGCGCCAGTTGGAAACAGTTTGCTTTTGGCATTTAGTACGAACATACTACGTACTGATATTATGCTGCAAGATACCTACCTACCTTCTAACTTTTTGATTTGATTCTTGTGTTTTGCTAATGTGTAAATTAAGAGGGCTAACGTGTTTCCGTGCTACATTACTGATATTTCTCACACTGGAGCCAATAAATTAAAGGCTGTCCATGTCCAGGGCTGCACGTGGTATTTCTGGAAACCGTTGTAGTACTGATGTGTACGTAGTTGGTTGGAACGTTGGGAGTAGTCTTTTCTAATTTATTTCACTTTCCCCTGGTGAACTAATAATATTTTCTACCTGATAAGAATAGCAATAAAAATAGGTAGAGAGGTAGGAACCTACCTACATTTGGGAAAGAAAGAGAGAAACTTTGCGCCTGTTCCGTTCCACTGCACGTTTTTAATCGAATACACAAAATTAGAAATTACGACGATGTAGAAAGCGCGTCGGTGCTCCACTCCACTCTAATCATGAGTAAATAAGACTTGAATTGAAATCAAATGAACTGGAAATGGGCCTTGGCTTTCTCTGATGCTTCCTAGGTATAGCTTATAGCCTGTAAATCAGCTTGTACCTTCTACTGTACTGAATAGGAGTTACCTGCCGTTAGCGGTTTAGATTCTTCTCTTTTTTTTTGCCTTTTGTGGTCATACGGTGTGCTCTGCTATTCAATGGAATGTTTTGGCTTGGTTTCTAAAATAAGCTTGTGAATACGCGCCTACAGTTATATGCGTTGAAGTTGTAGGAATACTGATAGGAAACCAGTGGAATAACAGAATGAATATCTGGATTGGCTGTTGTCTGTCCACATTGATTTTTGGTAAGTCAGACAGGGAACTGACTGAAATGGGTCGTGAATTTTTGAACTTGAGTCCCTTCCGACTTCCGACATGGTGTCTTCTCTCTTCGATCCAAAAACATCGTCAGAATAGAATATAAAAAAAGCTATGTAGGTAGGTACCTTACTTCTGATTGATGTTCGTCAGTCCTTATACCCCACTTACGGATATGTGAATAGCTTTTGACGTATCCCAGTTTAAAATGCATACGTGCATATTTTTTAAAAACCTTAGGTAATGGTAGGTATTCGCAGACACTCACGTGGAACGTGGTACAACTTTCAAAAGCACAATTCCCTGCCTGTGTCTGTGCTTTCTGACTGACGAAAAAGTTTACCTAGTGTACAAATACTGCGTATGAAGAAGAACTTACCGTTAACCATTGCTTTGAGCTTCCCTGCATTTTCTCTTGTCTGGCACGCTACACACAAAAAATACAGATAGACGGAAGTCGTAGATGTTCTTCAAGACCACGGCCAAATCAGATAGAGCAGTACTGACAGGTCACTGGAAAAAATTCTTCAGTCAGTGAACTTGCCAATCAGAATCAAAGACTCACGTCATGCATGTCTGCCAAAACCAACCCTCCCATCGTTGGTGTGGACCTCACTTTTGTCACAGTGACTGCGATCAGTTCCTTTTAGATTTCAAGAAAAGCATAAAAATATTCTAAAATTGGACGATACTCGGAGTATAAACGGACCATTAGCCCCTGCAATGCACCGTAGAATCTAAAATTGAATACTGATGGAGAAGGGACTCGAGTTGTGGGTGATTTGAGGAGATTGAATTTGAATTCGTAGTGACTTTGAATCCTGCATATAACGATTGTAGGAGTAGCAGGCGTCTTAAGAGAGCTTTTCTTTGTCAGTTTACATATTTAATTCATGTAAATAAGTGTACACGTGTATGAGGATGGAGGTTGTGCAACAAGGAGTGCATTGTACAGACTGTGTGGAGTTGCTGATCCAGAATTCGAGTAGGATATTATTATCAAGTTGTGAATATAAGCCTCTTGTAGCTGTAGTCGCTATGGGAAACTGGGAAACCACAGGAAACCGCTTTGGCCAGAGTGTTAGGACGGTTTCCTGTGTCCTCTTGATAAATTGTTCAAGCTGTGCTCGTGCTTTCGTCTCCTCTACAACTCTCCGCTTCTGAATTCGTCTATTCAGAAGCTCGTCCAAAAAGCACTGCAAAGTCATATAAAATGTCGCTATATATGTATGCGGAGGATGCATTTAGGATTTAGGTATTTTGTACACGCATAGCCACACGTTTTTACTTTGGAGTCTTGCAAATATGACGAAATAAAATTCGGTTTTGACAGCTAGCAAAAACGATAAACTTATTTTGAAAAAAATGTTAAAACTGTAATATTGGCGCACTCAAAAAATGTCAACATATGTTTAAGCTTTTTTAAACATTATAAAAGCATTATAGGTATTGTAGGTATTAGTGTATTCAAAAAGTGTATAATTAAGTTTACACTTTTTAAAACGGTGTAAAAGCATAGTGGTACCGTTTTAAAAAAGGCAAAAATAGATTTAAACGTTTTGAAACAGCGCAGCGTTAAAGATGGTATTTTCACATTGCGAAAAAATCACATCTATATGACGTGATAGTTGAAAGGCCCCTTTTTACGTTTCTACTCGTGTATGATATGGCGTCGCTAATGCACATTCTGCGACACACCAAGCCCAATTGAGTCTCCTTTTTTCTCTCTGACTTGTTTAAGTTCCAGTTCTGCCTCTTCTCCACAGTTCCGTAGACCTATTGGTCCTGGTCCTGTGGTACGTATAGATTGAAACGCTTGTACAATCTTAGAATTGCAAGATGTACGTGTGTGATGATGATCCCACAGAGTGAAGCTTCTAGTATCATCAACAACGCCATACCATACCGCACTGCATTGAGCTGTGAGAAAAAAGGACGAATTTCTATAGAATTCCCAAATATTTTCAGTGAAAAGGAAAATTTTTTAGGGTATCAGATTTTTTTTTATTTCCTTTTCTTTCTCTATTCACTTGAGTCTGTCGAAAGTCTGAATACATGGAAATAGGTGTACAGAAACAGGATTCATTTTTCTTAACCATCAAACATCGATTTTACTGATAGTTGCTGTTGTGAGTCATACTGTATGGTTATGGTGCACTTGCTCCAATGAATTGCGAAAGATAATGTTTATTGAATTTTATATCATTTGCCGTGCTGGGATAGTACATACATGCAACCATTATTTGTTTTCTTCGACTTGTTCTTGAAAAAAAAGGGAATGGATGAAATCGAAATAAACGATACGACGTAGGCATTACATTGCATTGGAGGTTGAAAGTTTCTTGATCCAGATTTCGAAATTGCTTTAGTTTGTACAGATATACTTACTTATGTATGGATCACTTAAACGCGTAGACATTTATATTTCTCTGTGGGTGTTTGTGTATATCTCTGGAGTAGTGTGTGTGTTTGGGAGTATTCTCAATCTCGAGAAAGTACGCCGTCAGTCACTTTCCACGAGACCTCCCGTCCTCCTTTCTTAAGATACGATACAATTATTGCTTTCCCTTTAATACTGGAGTTGTAAATAGAAGTTGAAAATGGCTAGATTTTGTTGTGATTCCTTCCTGTTTAAGACATAAAAATTGAAGTCTCTTGCCGTATAATAGTTTTCTCGCTGGAGGCTTCTCTTGTTAGCAACTTTTATTGAAAGTGGTTGAGAGAAAATACTATACTTAACATCGACTCTCCTATTTTTTCCCAGTCAGCCAAAACCAATTGTGTGCATATGTACACTCGTACAGAGTGAGATCGCTGGCCCTCCTTTATTTCGTTTTAGAGTTGTGATGGGCGTTCCAATTATGATGTCGAAACAGATTTTCTTATAAGTGTAAATACCACGTATTTCACTTTTTTAACATAGTAAAATCGTTGTGTACACTACTTTCAACGCTAATTGGCTGTTTTTTATCTTCTAAAAATGTTGAAATCATCATTTGTATTTTTCAAAAACTCCTATTTTTCATTTCCCCCGTTTCAAAATGTTCAGTCAGTGATTTAGTTTTATTGAAATGGGTTAAATTATTGTTGTACAACTTTTCAAAATGTTTAAATAATGATTTGTACCTTTTAAAAACACTAATTTATTAGTTTTTGCCTTTTCAAGATGTTCAAGTTTATGATTTTAACTTTTAAAAAACGCTATTTCATTACTTAGCACTTAGCACTTCTTCAAAATGTTGAAATCATGATTTCCTTCCTTTTGAAACAGCTTTCCAATCCCCAGTTGTATGTGGTCGTTTTTGCAAGGCTCCTGTAACTGCGTATGTAAGACCTATGCATAGTTATGCTTTCTACACTGTACACTTTACATGATAGGATAGTTTCAATGAAGTATTAGTATGACTGGTCTATAGGGTTTTCAGCTCGTCGAGTTGTATTGCTCCTCATTTTGCGTATGTATGTAGGTACCTATGCATAAAGTACATTACTTGAATTAGACTCGTGTGGCATATCCACATAGTACAGCACTGCACAGCACCCGACCGACCGACCGACAAGTCAAAGGTTTCTGTTAGAAGCATGAACTTATAAATTTCTTTTGGTTTCTCCGAAATCTCTTTCTACGCACTTTCTCTTTCCTGTGAATTGAAGCTAGTGGAAAAATTGCAATACAGATAGGAGTTTGAGCCAAACGTCGGCATATTTTTATATTTATGGTTTCAATTGTGCATTTGTCTTTGGTTTCAGGGCAACCTTGCTACATACAGTACTGATATGTAGGGAAAAAACATGGGATATGAGGGAGGCATGAATATGCTAATAAATTTCCCTAGCTCTACATTATTATTTTGTGTACTGCTCATAAATTTAAGAAAAGCTCCACTTTTATGTACATGTGACCATACATGTATTTGTATTGACAAAGGGAGCATTTTTTCTTTTCTTTCATTGTGTTGTGGAGAATTTCAAGAAATGAAATAAATGGATGGTAAGCGAATTTTCAAGTTAAACATTTAACTTGGACGGGGAAATAGTAGGTAATTCAAATAGAAATATCAGTACTGTTGCGATGTAACTGTAATGTAACTTCTTTTGTAAGGTTTTATTTTTTTGTTCTTTGAAGTTTTTTTTTGGGTGTTGACCGTTATCACGTTTTATATCAAAGTCACACTGCTTTGTACGGTTTAGTTTTAGAATCGACGCTGCTTGCGCATCAAACGAAACGAGATCAAACTTTCTCTGGCCCTTCTTTTGTACATGCAGTGGAGCAACTTTCTCTCTTGACTTCCTCACTGCACGAGTAGTAGTCCAAAGAAGATCATTCAAAGTTTAGTCTCTTCTCGGGTTTTACGTACACTCGCTCAACTCGTCCTTCACTCTTTCCACTCTGGTATTACTTTTTGTGAGTTTTGTGATTCTGTTGTGTGCTCTGGCTCGTCTGTCTGTGCTCCAGCCTTTGCTTACAGACAACGCCGACCAACTCAAGAACAAACTCCACGGATTATTTAGCAAATACACTACATGCATTTATATATCTTGGAATATACAAAAGAACCTACTTTAATTATTTTGTGAGCAAATACTGCTAAAAACTACAGAGTGAAATTTCAAGGACCACACAAAAGGTACTACATATAATATTTTGCTGTACAGATACAATATAATTTTTGCATAAATCTAAATCCTTTTCCGTCCTCCAATTCCCTTGAGTTTATAGTGGCGGCTTACGATTAGAGAGGAAGTGCTGGGGAAATTCTTAAAGCGTTACCATCTCAACACGCAAATCACAGATAAACATGTAGGTAGTTGTACAATTGTGGCATGGTTTCATTTTTATTTGACCAGTAATTGGAATTGCGATAAAAGGCAATTGTGGTTCGTGGTTTTTGTATCAATAAACCACTGGGGTAATTAATTATTCATTTCCTGTCTTGTCTGTGTATCAGTAGTGTGAAATGCTGGCCGCGTTTACGTAGGTGTTGTATATTTTTACTGATATTTGTTTCGTGGTTTATAATTGATTACTATTGATTTTTTCCTATTCACTTCATTATTGTGCTAATGGTTAATAAAAAGATAATTATAATAATTACATTTGTATATTTTGACACATTAGAACCATTCCAGTGACCATCTGTGGTTCCTCATCATCATTTCCGCGACGGCTTTGTAAACACGTATACGTATTTGTACCTTATCCTGCTATTTTTAACTTTTGGCTTTACTTTCAGCTGTAATGAGAAAAATTTGAAAAATGACTTTGGACACACTGCTTGCACGCTATACACTTCTCCCACTTAATTATACGCACGATACATACTTGTTTCATGTGTTTCACTTGACTTTCCTGATGGCGGTAAATACTTCCTTGGAATTGTTTAATCGTTGCTTTCTTTGCTCAAGGAAGGCTTTTTTTCTTATCAATAGTTTGTATGGGTCATTGCAAACGTCCCTCCCCTTTTGGGCTGTGAGACCTAGCATTATCAATTGCAAACCTTTAGTAGGTATCTAAGTATGTATAATTATACTATGTGGTTCGTGCTTGTGCCCTCTCAACCTTGACTGCCTCCATCTTATTGTTAGTGCGGGATGTATTCACGCAAACCGACGGTCTATTTTCTTTTCTTTTCCTTCGTTTCTTGGTTTGGAATTGGAACTTGGAACTGCGTTTGGAAGTTCGGCTCTTAACCTGCATGCGTGCTCTTGCAGAAAAAAAAATAAAATAAAAAACACATGTGCGGATTTTAGTATGAGCATGGGTCATTGAATTAGATGGATCTGACAGTAAAATTTTGGGGTGCAGGGATTGTATGGTTCAGCTTCAAATGGCTTCCCGCCCGCTATAACTTGTTTCTTCATTTCGTTTCTAGCTACGAGCTACATACACAAATCACATAGTAGATATGAAACGAAACTTTCTCAACTTTCTTTTGGTCCGCTACGTACATTGTACGTGCACATTTTATGAATTGAATGCACGCTACCAAAGTGCCTCCTAAATTAAAATGGCTAACGAAGGGTGATGATTATTTTTAAAACTGTACGCTGGAACTGGACGAGATGCGGAAACGTGGAGCGGGAACATTAATCTTTGTGTGAGTGTTATTCGACGTAGTAGGAAATGCTAGAACATTTGCTGACAGTCTGCATGTGAACAATAAAAGTTAATTACTCCTCAACTTTGGGATACAATTTTTATTTGTTGGTGCGCTCTGTGGTATGGTGTTATGAACTGTTCGCTCTATGCTATGATTTTTGGTCGGCATGAAGTTGGAATGATGAAAACGTATCCACATTACTTACCTAAATCAAATCGGAGTAAATTCTTGAGCGACGCGCTCCTATCTGTACTAAGCGCCTTTGGCAATTAGTTAATTGTGAGTCTCTCAATCGTAACTTTTTTTATTGCAGTGAAACGAAGGAAAATACACCAGCGGATAAAGGCCAAGCTTCAGTTACAGTCAGCAGCCACCGGGGAGACCGGAGCAGCTTGAAACCACTTGACTTGAAGAATCCTAATTATGTAAGTTTACAACTTCCTACTGTTAAATCGATTTTATTTTTTAAACTTTCTTTCACTATTTTCTATATAAGTTATACTACCATTATTAACGGCTTCTTAGAATATTCCCAACTGTGAGTATTATAAATGTAGGATTTGCTCTCTTATGGCAGAAGGAAAATTATTTTACAAAAATGTGTTATTTGACTTATTTGTATTTCTGCCCAGTCTGCATAATTTTGTTTTATTGTGTAAAAAGCTTTTCCCTGGATTCTGAATGTTTTATGGCATGTGAAGCCTTGAAGCATTAGTCTGACGCTCACTATTTATTTTCCTGCATAGCTACCTACATATGTACATATGTATGGCCATACATGGTGAGCTTTTAACACATTTTAATTCACAGAGCATCCATACCTACAGATAGTTTGAGAGTTAGTGGAAGGAAGAAGGGCGAGAAATTTTCCGTGTGAAAGCCACTTTGAAAAGGGATAAGAGGATATTATTGTCTGCCATAAGTTAATTCCTTGTGAGTGGTTAGGCAGACATACAAGAAGGAGTGCGAGAAGGTGCAGTTGTTGTAGGAAGATGGGATGCCGGAGAGTTGTAACCGCGCATTAAGTCCCATTAATCATTAAATGAGTTTGTCTTGCATAAAACAATTCAGCGATCGATAAACTTATCCCGTATCCCATATAGTACGACATGTTCTGCTGATATTTCCTCCGCAAAAGACCCAGCACATGTATAACTATTCTTTTTTCTTCTGGCAGCAAACTCAGGATTTTTGACTTTCCTTTTCCCTCGGTCGTATTACTGTACTACCCGTCCCTTTCCCTTTTCTCTGAAAACTTATAACATTTCCAGATACTACTGGGTCTCCAATTGAACTCGGGTCTGAGGGTAATAATTCAGCATTAGCATTCAAATTCAAATGTGAAATATGGTAATTGATTATATTATGGTAATGATGCCAGACGATCATTTTAGATTTTAGTTACATAATATTATGAATTTTAAAAGTTTCCAGTATTTTGAATCGCACCCACACACTTGTCCCAGTCTGTTATTGGAACCATTTGAAGTGAACGCCACGGTAGAAACAAGTCATGCAAATCACGTAGCTGCTAAGCTTCCTGTCAAGAGACTGGAACTTGAAGGGTGGCAGTATCAGATCAAGTGTAGCTAAAATTAAGACAAGCCCATTATGTAATCAGTGGTGGTGGCGGTAGAGGTGTGCCTATCGGTTGGTTACGTGTAACCTTTGGCTGCTGGTATTTCATAAATGAGTCAGCTACTGATATTAGTCGTACTACATGGGAAATGTGTATCATATCTGTGTAAAGATGGAGTCTAATATGTAAGCCTAGGTAGGTATATGTATTTATGTACAGGTAATTAAGTCACACTACGAGTCGAGTGACAGCCTTGTCCTTTTGCTATGCAGCTATGGCAGTCTTGCTTTTGTTTTCAGGACGACCGGCATTCGGCCGTGCCTGATTCGAATTAGAAGGAAATGAGCCAGAAATTATAATGGGTAACGGTTAGGAGCTCCGCTCTGTATGAAATTATAATTATTCTTAGCGATTTATTACTCGGCGAAAGACTGAGAGCCATAACCTATTATCTGGTGAGATATAAAGGGAATTTTAAATGAACGTACCTAGCCATGAAATTTGTGATATGAGGTGTCATATTGGCCTATTCCGCCTGGCTGCCTCCTGGCTTTTATTTAGTGCTAGACTCACACCCGGAGCTGTAAATGTAGATACCTCCCTACATGCATTATGCATTATTGGTCTGCATTCCAGATTAATGGAACTTTAGTTCTATTATCTCCTGTATGTATTCCCTTTAGTATCCATCCTTCGGTAGACGGAGCAGTACATTTGTACTTGCGGCTCATTGGCTCTCATTTATATTTTCCACATTCTCACCTTGTCTTCCTCGGCGGATCTGTTGTACTGTTACTGGCTCTTTGGACTGTCTGTAGCAAAAGCTCGTCGGATCATAAAGCATCCATTTTGGTTAACCTAATGAGACCAATGTCGGCTCTCAAATAAACCCATTTTGAATCATGAATGACTTGGTAATTGAGTCATTGTGGTTGAAGAAGCCTTGCCCTATGCTTATAGTCGCTAGTACAGAAGTACCCACCGATGCGATGTACATGGCTGTCACAGATTTAAAGGAACAGTGGGAGCTGTGGGTAGCTTTAATGTACGACGTGTAATTTGAAATCAGACTCGAAGAGGTGAAGTGTAATTTATTTTCTTGTAGTTACTATGTAGTTAGACGCTTTCCTCTGTTAGGACACAAGTACATTAATTTCTGCGTAAAATATATGAGTTGCCGCTCAAACACAATATATTATTCTCTAACTAGCTAACAACAGAACAGATGTTCGTCGGGGTTACAACCTTATGGGGTCCTTGTTCCTTCCCCGCATAATTACAAGCTACCCACGCTTTAAATCATGCTAATATTTCCCTATTAGTATCACTCATCGTACAGATTATGTAGGCAGCAGTTCTTTGAATTTGTACCACTCCACTGCTATTATGTACAAAAGAGTAGTTAATTACCTACCTGCTGATTTTACCTTTCTAATTCAAAATTACACGTGCATTACTTTTCTTCATGATGGATCGTGATTTTCGGATCTTGTGCATAATGCATACCGATCCCATGAGCAAGGGATGGTCTATAAAGTCTACGAAGAGCGAATGATGAATGGTTCCGTCAGTAAGTTGATTCAGTTGCAGTTCATGGAGATGAACGTCAGTTAGTGTACCTATACATACTATTGTCGGCATTTAGATTCTATTCTAAATGCACGTGTATATCATGCAGTGCAGTGCTGCGTGCTGTGTAATTTTTGGGACGTTACGATGCACTCTCATTCAATAGAAAATAAGCAAGGAGGATAAAATTCTGTTTCCTGGGAAAATAAGCTTGGGCCCTGAACCCTGAGCACACGGGTGTATGTAATAATGTATAAAACGTAATATCTTCCTCGTCTTCTCCTTCATTTCCCTCGAGGTTGATGCAGGAATAAATGTGGGCATTCTGCTTCTAGACTCTTCTTGGCGTTGTGGAGTGCATGGCAGTGTTGGAGTACAGTACGAAAGAACTGGAAAGCCCAGTGGAAAGTGTGTGAAAGGAAAGGTACCTAGATTATTTTTTTTTACTTCTTCCGTGTATGCAACCCCTTCAGTTCCTTCTCACTATTTTTCATCCAGAGAGTGAAATATGTATGTTTTCATGGAGGTAGGTGGGTTTGCTTTCTCTTATCTTTCCTTCAGGCTCCAAGGTTTATTTGTGCAGTGCGTACTTCCTAGTAGACCAGAAGCTATTGGTAATACTTCACTTACCTATCGCAATCATAGTGTATGTACCATCGGTATATAAACATACATAGATGTGGTCGGTCTCCACTCGAGAAGAAATGAATCATCCATCTACAGATGATAGTATCTGCATCATATTCACTGCATGCAGTAAATTTGAAAATATTGGAATAATAATAAAATTATGAACTTACCTACCTACCTATCTGTATACTCAACTCACAGCTGGTGCGGGCGGATGCACCACGCCAAAACTGCACGAATGGCTTATCGTCAGTGAAGAAGCATCGTAGGGTAGGTCCGGTCCCGGCTTTAAAGCATTATGATGGAATTCCAGCGTTACCTTAGTATCAGTTTGACGTAAGTCTAAACAATAAACGTTTGTTTACAAAAGGTGTAAATACCACTTTTAGTAGTTCTACAAAGTCTAGATAGCAGATTTACTCATTTTCTGGAAAGTGTAAATTCCATTTTTGCCATTAATGAAAAGTTTTAAAGAAGCTTAGCTATTTTTAAAAAACACCAGTTTTACTATTTTAAAAAGTGTAAATAGCAACGTTGGAACTTATATCAAAATGCCTGGACTTAGGTCGCAATGCTTTCAAGTGGGGACTGGACTTCAAGTGACATTGCATCTTCGCCGACGATATGTATTAGTTACGTACGTACCGTATATCTTCTAATAGTACACCCCGTGTACTATCCAAACACAGTCCTTCGACCCCCGTGTACAAACGGAGACCCGTGTACTGCTAGAGACCCGTGTACTGCCATATAAACGTGTGTTAAAGAGACCCGCGTACTATCCAAACTCAGTCCTTAAACCCCCGTGTACAAACAGAGACCCGTGTACAAACAGAGACCCGTGTACTAATAGAGACCCGTGTACTATTAGAAGATATACGGTACAATAGAATGCAATGCTATAGCGTTATAAGAAAGGAAAAACCCACTAGTGCTACGTAGACTGGTTCCTTAAGCGTTCGTTCAAGTTACACAAGACGGAGTAGACTCGACTGGCTGTGTAGTGGGTTCATGTGCTGGGTTTTTTGGTTGGAAAAATGCTATCCGTCCGTCCTTCTTAAATGTATTTCTATGTTGAATATATATTGGTGACTGGAAGCAATATAAATTGTTCGTGGAATTTGTGAGATGTGTGCGTGTGTGTGTGTGGTTGGGTGCATGCATCGATGAGTTTAGGACGCCTGAGTTGTGTTTAACGTGGGCTTTCTTCAGCTTCAAGTATCTATATGATGGGATGGGATCCTATCAGTGGTAAAGCTCTGTGTCTTCCTTGTGGATACGAACACTGTACTTGAACGTGGTCACTTTCTAATATAATATGATATACTGATACCCCTACTGTGAGGGTGTATTTTATACAAAGACGTGTAGGTAAGGTATGTCTACAGTGCCAGCGTTCGTCTTCTGCCTTGGTTGGTAGTTTGCCTTATTAATTTATTGCTGAGTGTGCTGATAGTGGAAGTGAAAGGCATACAGAAAGAGAAAGGGTCCGACATGGTTGGTTAGTTTTTTCTCATGTGCTTCGCTCTCCACACATGGTTCCGTATCTGTAATGCATCAAGATGCGCCTTGAATTCATCTCATCTCCTCATACAATTAAAGAAGCCTGCCTACAGCCGGTAACTTGAAGAACCTCTGCCGATAATTCCGCGTCGTATTGCTACTTTGAACACGTTACACTATAATTGATCCAACCAATTTACCGGCCGGTCACCGGTGGCAGTTTCCTTGTACAAGACTGACACTAGTGTCAAAAATCCACTGGAAATTTCTCCTGTCAGACTAGGTATTCGTCATAAGTCATAGCTACCCTTCCAAATATTACGTGCGTGAGTTGCTCTTAATTTTAATGGGCCGTCCTTTCTGCTGATATGCTTTTCTTGGTGGCTTCCAAGTGTCGTTGTCGTTTGGTATGGAAGGGATATTGTGGGAGGAGAAATGATAAATACATATTTCTGACTTAATTCCGAATCTCTTGAGGGGCAGGCAGGAGAAAGTGGGAAGAGAAAGTATGACTGCATGCGGGGCTAGCGAGTGTCGGTCGGTACGTATGCATGTCCTTAGGAAAAGGATCGAAGGGCGAAAGTGAAGAGGGTTTTATGCATTCCAAGGGAGTCTCCTCGGCGGTGGGCCAAGAGGAAAGAGAAGGATCTTACAGAGTATAATTTTGAGCCCGGCTTCGAATGTCTCTGTCAAATAATTTGTAATTCACCCAGACTCATGTGATTACATCACACAGTGGCTCTGATTCTCTCCTTTCCACCACGAACTTCACTTTGACTTCCAAAGGTTGCTCTAGCAATTACATTTGGGGTACAAGGAAGCATTACCAGCATTTCGTTTTTGACATTCTCTTAAAATATAGCCACTCCTTTCCTTACTAAGGTTAGCTGTAAATGTATTATGTAGGTACATCTTCTTCAGCTGCTGAGACGCCCTGTCTGTGCATTCATACGTGTTGGATTTTCGCGGTAGGCTATGAGTATATCGTCGGTGGAGAGGCATTGTGGCAGTCTCACCAAGTTCAGGTTTCACGGAATCTCTTTTTGTTGTAAACGCTAACAATCAAGTCTTCACATTTGTGGTTACAAAAAGCTTAAACTCCACTTTGACAATAGTTTTGGTACTTTTCAAAAATGTACACAGGAGTTTTACTGTTTTGAAAAGTGTAAATACAAGTTTTACTATTTTTAAAGAAGTACTAAAGTGCTGCTTACGCCTCTTTTAAACGCCTGTTTAAAAAGTTGACTGTTGAGACTTTCGTCAAAATAATATTAAGGGGCCGCTGGGTTTGTGTCACAATGCTTCTAAGCAGGGACACTGAACTTACCTCAAAATGCTTCTTGGCCCACGATATGTATGTATGTAGACATATACTTAGCTAAAACGGGTATTAGAATACCTACAAGGCGCATATCTGCGGTAAAGCTCATCAGAATCAGCCGAGAAATGAGTATTTTGTGATTCATGCAGGAAGGAAGGGCTGATTATAGCAGAAGTGATTATTCTCGTCGACATTCACTAGGAATCCAGGAAAGGCGGCTTAATTGACGTCATTTTTTTCATAGAGAATCTCTCAATTTTCTTCCCCCTGGACCGCTTTTCTCCTCGAGAATGTTTCGAGGGTATAGTTTCAAAGTTGTGATGGGACAAAGTAATTATGTGTGAGGGGTCGCATCGGTAAATTTATTCGTTTTACAGTGACTTTATTAATATTTTGAGGTAGTTAGTGCCGGAGATAATTTTTTACAACTTTGCTGGTTGCTTTCTACTTACTGGTACTTGAGTTTTTTCGAGGTAAAAATAATATGTTATGTTTAAAATTGCGTATCCTTGCTACATCTGTTAACCCTACTGAATTCATGCGTTACTGATAGAAATGATGCAGGGCTGGCTGCTGCCTACAGTGGACTTTGAGTCCATGGGATCCCATACGTGCTTCCCTGTAATGTAAAGTAAATGTAGCCTGGAGAAAATATTAGGCACTTATCCGTCCACCTTACGCCTAGGAGAATTGCTCTAGGTATACTGATGCTCCACTATTATGGATGACTCGTGTGCACACTGCACTATTCTGTGGAGTGGCGGTAGTGTGAGTGTATTTGTCCACACATATGTGCATAAGTAGGAAAACTTTTTCATTTCTTTTGGTCAGGTTCTCTATTGGAGGAACAAGTGCCTTAATAGTTGGTTTGGGAAAGAGAAACAACGATGTAATTTCCGCTTGAACGATCCTTCGATCTTCCTTGCTTTTTTATCTGGAGGCTTTAATATCGTCTACTCTGTCGTCTCTGGTGGCGTAAATTGTCTTTTGTCTGAGTCTACTAGCACCGGACTCAATCCTCATCTTTTGTTTTCTTCCAGCCGAATCGAGCGTAGCGATCCCAGCCGTAGGCAACTGCGTACCCTAGAAAGTGAGAAATTTACGGTTGAAAACTTAAATTACTCTTCAAAATTCATAAGTATTTACAAACCGTTTTCAGAACGGGAAATTTTCACAAAATGACAAGGTTTTTTTTGGAAAATTGGTTTTAAAATCCAAAGAATTTTAAAAAGCGTTTGCAGAGTTATGTTTTTTAAACTTCACATGTTCGAAATGTAGGTACCTACTTTTAAAACTATCGGATTCTTTGAAAGAAAAACCTGCTTAAATTTTATTTTTACGCATGGCACATTTTGGATATTGGAAAAAGTATGGTGCCTACACTACAAACGTTTCTAGATTCGCTACTGGCCGAATCATCTTGGCAGTATGTGCGTCCCTAGTAAAAGTGTGGGTGCCTACATATATACCTACCAGAAGTTGTACCTATGCTCTCTTTTGGAAGAATTTCAAGCACTTTACTTTCCGCGTTCTGTCTACTCAATGACTTCAATACACGTAGGAAAAGTTTAACGTGAACGCTCAGGACTAGGAATAGAAGATGCATATGCATTAGTGGTAGGTGTTCTGTGGGAGAGGCCTTGAAGCACTAATACTTAAGGAGTTACCTGTGTAGCGTATGGTTTTTGTGTCGGTTACGAATTGAATTTCGGTGCAGTTTAGGATGTTTTCTAATGCAATGGGCCTAATGCAATCTTCGGAACGGTTTACATATCTGCTCAAAATTACACACTGGGGCTCTCCCTGGGTCCTTCCATTTTCGATTTTCTTCAAATTTAATTTGCTCACCGTGGTCTGCGTCTCTCTGCGCTCTTTCTACGTATGTATACATTTCGTACAAACAAAAGTGTAGAGATTGAACATCTAGCATCTAGAGAAAGCACCTTGTCTGCACAGTAGTAATGGAACACGTTGTGTTTGTTTGTACGGATTTAACACACTTGGAGTGAAAGTACCCATGGGTCTGTGTTACCTTCTGGTTTTTACAGCTCAGCTAGAAGCTATGTATATGCGTAACCTATATCAGTATGTCGAGTCATTGAGCTGTCTGTGAATTTATAAAGAGGAAAGGTGGAGAGGGTAAACGCGAGAATGAAATTATGTAAGCTCGATGTATTTACTCTACAGGTTTGTCTTATGTACAATCGTGTTTATTTCTTTTGACATATGTCCGTTAAATCCTGGATTTATTTTATAGCTTGAATTAGGTACTTTGTTCTTGTGTTATTACTGCCATTTTATATGTACAGCTAAATTGATGAGGTACATAAATGTTGAGGTATTTACTGATTTGGTTTATGTGTCACTGTAGTTTTAGTGGAAGCTACAAGAGTTAGCTTTTAATTTATCCGATGTGTACGTCCATAAATACTGATAAGACAATATTGTATATGTATGTTGCAGGTGGAGAAAGTTGGAGTGATCACAGGCGTCGGTATGGTTGGATCATCGAATTTGAGTCAAGACCTTTTAACCTGGTGCAAAGACGTCACAAAGGGCTACCGCGGGGTCAAGGTGACGAACATGACTACGAGCTGGAGGAACGGAATGGCATTCTGCGCTCTTATTCATCGTTTCCATCCGGAGTTAATGTAAGTGCTTTGTTTAGTAACGTGTTTATTGTTAAATTGGGATCGGTCCACTGGTGTCAGTACTTGTCTATACAGTAGTAATATCTGCATTACTTTTTTTTATTGTATAAGAAATATTTGAAAGAAACTATTGGGAAATAAAACTCAAAAGTGCTCTGTTACATTGCAGAAAAAAAGTAATAAATAGTACTTAGATTTGTATTTATGTCAGGTTTGTTCTTGATTTCATTTTTAGAGACTTCAATAAGTTGTCGCCTCACGATATCAAAGGGAATTGCAAGGCAGCCTTCGATGCAGCTGAATCCCTGGGCATTCCGAAAGTTATTGAGCCGTCAGATATGATGTTATTGGCCGTCCCGGATAAGTTGGCTGTTATGACTTATTTATTTCAGCTCAGGTCCCATTTCACAGGTGAATTATTCCCACTTTCCAACATTTATGACTTTACTTGGTTTCCTTCTCTCCTTTTTTATTCCATTTTTCATCTGTACTACATTTAGACGATATGGGATTCGTTTCCTAGTGAAACTCTTATGCAGAGCTTCACCATTACTCTGAGCCCATGAAGTACACACAACGACAATACTTCCCTTTTTATGAGTGTCTCTCTATGGAGCTGGCCCATAAAGCCTTTTCATTTTTCCTCCAGTTCGTCAGGAGACTCTATTTTTCATTTTACGCTGGTGTACGTACATGTGTGCAAGCCCTGCTATGCGAATTATGTGTACCTACGTTATACCGTCTCAAATGTAGAAAGTGAAAAGACTGATATGCATTCTAATGACTAATCGTCAGTTAAGCAGATCCAAAGGGTGAAAGTTCAGTGTTTGGAAACCCTTTTTGTTTTTATACTGCTATTTTTGTTTGAGTAACGCTGCATGTTTTAAAGGAGAAATATTGTCGTTTCCTCAATGTTTGACCTTCTCAAAGTATTACCCTCCGGAACTAAACAGTATTTATTTTGGGTTTCCAGGTTGTCAGTTGGAAGTTCAGAATATTGGAGCAACGTCGTCGGAGTCATCCTACATTGTGGGTCCGAACCAACGAGACAACGAAGAAGATAATGCACTGACCAAAAAGATATTTCAGCAAGAAATTTTGAATTTGAAAAATAGTACAGATAATTATCGAAGTTCTAGTTCAAGTCGAGAAAGTAGCGTTGGAACGGATAACACAAACTCTAATAGTACAAACCGGAATCGCTTGATGAATAGTATGAGTAGTGGAGGGCTACACACAAATAAAGGTCAAAATGATGGGACCGACAGTGGGGGAAGTGGTGATCTTCCTTCTAGAAGATCCGTTAGTCATAGTAATTCTACGTCATCCGTCTTATCCACCATTGGAGCGGGTTCTGCTTCACCCGGGAAAAATAGTCAGAGTAATGCCAGTACACCTATTTCCATACAAAACTTATTGAACAAATTCAATTCTGCTGGGTCCGACAAGAGGGAAAAGGCAATATCACCAACATCTGGAAAAAGTATTTTAGGGAGACTGAATGAAATCAAAAACAATTTAGCTAACAACAATAGCAATAAGGTAAACTATTTTAGTAGAATGACTTGTCTTATTACAATACCTACCTACTCATTTTAGGTGAATGATGTTTTATAAATTTACTTCTATTTATATTGTAGACTGCACCTCAGTTCTCACCAAGCGGAACGAAACCCCCTTTGATGACCAGGAGGCAATATACAGATCCACTTGGTTCCGACGAAGAAGATGAACCAGAAAAATCCAGTGGAAACAGAAGAAGCAGTGAACCAGTCACACCTGTACGTACAGCATGAAGTTTGTTTTATTAGATTTATATTTTAGTTTACAAAAGTTTTTCGTAAACTCTGAGCTCCATAGCTCCGTTATGCATTTAAATATTATCATTTTGTTGGAGTCAGGCAAAGCTCTTTTTGGTTAGTTTACTTGGTGTTTCGTTGCTGAAGGAGTACACATTATTAAAGTTTTTACTAGGTCTTTGTTTTTGTTACACAATTGTCAGTTGTAGTAGCTGGTCGTCATAAGACTCAAGTCAATATACAGAAGAGCGTATTTTAAAATTAGCCAGCGTTGTTTAAAATAATTTGAATTGAACAACGACTTTCGTGCATCGTAATAGCGTTGAAAGTTAAAATTTAAAATAGTCGCTAAGAATCTAAAAGATATGCTCCAAAGAAAAGAAAAAGAAAGACAAAGTTATTTTTATCAGTATTATTTTTTGGTACCAACGGTAAGCAAAGTAATAGGGACGCTGCATCTTCCATGATAAGTGACTCGGCCGACTTGGTCGTTGTAATACCTAATTAGGGAAAGACGTTTATAATTTAAAATTCATTTCTCCCTATCTAACAAGGCAAATAGAATAATATATCTATAATAGATAAAATAGAATATTATTCTATTTGCCTTGCTATCTAACTAAAACCAGACCAGTTTAAGCTGCTACAAAAAAAAATTTGAGAATTTCTTATTCTGAACTTCACAACGGTTTGATCCATAGGTTCAAGGCAACACAATCGGAGTTCACGACCCAGATGCTCCAGGCTTACTTGATCTGTCGCCGACACGGAAGGACAACCAAAACAATCAACAAGTAATGGATTTAAACACATTCAAGTGTATTATTTTATACATTATGCATCCAATGGATATTTGTTTAATCTAGCTTCATCGGCTAATTTTGTTTGCAGTCAAGACTATTGGCTCGCCATGAAGAACTGAGAGAACGAGCACGTCTAATGCTAGAACACGCAAGAAGAGATAATTCTGCAAAAGGATCGCCTGCCTCAAAACCAACAACGCCGGTTAGTATCTTTAAAGATCAAAACAGATAGGTTTGGACGTATTACGTGTAAATAGACTTCATCAATATTTTAGCCTCAGGTCTTATCTTTATCGATGCAGCCATGTAGTTTGAACACGGCAATAATGTTCTATTCATTTTTGTTTATTCGATCCAATTGTTTTTACGGTTCAAAGTTTGTGTATTCAGAATAAAATTTTCCTGTATGGCAAAGGGCTTTAAATAAATAAAAGAGGACTTCAATTTAAGGGAGTTCTTCTGACTCAGTTTTATTTTCTTGTGTTCTCAACTTACATTTAACCAGACGCAGAAGGCAAGAAAATTGAACAAGTCTTTGGAGAATGTAACGTAGGTACGTATAGTCTTTGAGTGAATTTGATTATTCATGAATCGTTTTCAGAATCTCCAAGACGAGAAAGAACGACAGCAACAATTGCGGGAAAGAGCTCGTCGACTCATCGCTGACGCTCGCCATGGTGTCATTAGTCCCAGTAGAGAATTGTCAAGGTCAAGTAGTCGTTCCGGAAATGATTCTCCATCTGGTACTCCCTCGCCCCAACGAAGTCTCGATAGCCCTGTTAGGTCAGTCGTGTCTGCTGATGCCAAAATTGTTTGTGATAATAGAAATAAGGTAAACATTTTACTTTACTTAGCATTTGACTAATTTGAACTATGTATATATATACCTAGACTTGCGCAAATTATTTTAGTTTATAGTGTGTAAATAATTTGGCTACAAAAGTAAGTTTCCTTTGTGGTAATATAAAACATTTTTTAATGTTACACAGGAATTGAACGGCAACGTATCCAGTCCAGTTACGAGTGAATCCAGCCAAGATGTTTTATCAGAGGACACATGCCATTCTACTTCGGTGCTAACGGACGTAAATAATAAGAATGTTCCATCCACAAAGAGTAATAATTCAAATGCTAACACTCACAAGTTAAAGTCCTTCCACACAATTCTGGAAAAATTGTCTCCTGATCGTGAATTCCAGCCAAAAAATGTAAGTTTTTAATTGAACTTTTAGTTTTTTCAAGAAATAAGGGTGCCTGAACGGTAACATGATCTTAAATAATAATGAGAGGTGTACTGTGCATTCAAACTCAATTAAATGGGTGCTAGTTCAATATATATGCGAAAAAAGTAGTTGTAGGTAATTTTAAGGTTTAAAACTTTTGGCACAGTAAGTCTTATGTTTACAATTCGTGGCTTCAGGTCTGTCCTCTGCTGTAGTTAAAGTACTTAAGTGAGAACTAAAAAATACTACATTGTAATTACATGAAACGAAATTCCCTTGTTTTTACTAGCACTTTCTTCAAAAAGATCCAAATTTAGCTGTACCAAAGTTTTGGTTTTGAAAGGCGACAGTTATCACAGTTGTGGTTAGCAATTCCATAAAATGTATTATTACATGTTTTGTTTTTGAATGAAATGGAGATTATCAGCACCAAAGATACGACAAAAAATAGGATTCCATGGTTTGTAATCATTAAAGCTGCTTATTAATTATGCGCATACCGAGACACTAGTCCTGTTACCTGTATAGATGGCATATTGCACCAAGAAAAGGCCAACAGTTATGTAAAATTTTGTTTCTTGATGCCGTATGGGTTCATTAACCATATTAATATTTAGTTAGTTTCCTAGTTCAGCTCCGATCAGACAATATACTTTTACTCTTTCCAGATTGCCAGAAGAACAAAATCCTACATCCAAAACGAACTTGATGCATTAGAACGGGAACAAGAGCAAATTGACCAGCAAGCAAGAGATTTGGAAAGGAGTCTCAGACCTATAATGAAAACTGGTAATTATTGTACTTCTTTCTCGGATTATATAATTATTATTTTACGAATAACTCTATCGAATTTAGGCATTATCAAACAATTTGCACTCAACACAACTAACCTAAAGTCAATGTGTGTTGATATACTTTGTTTGCGTAATTTTTGCAGGAGAGAATCCCGAGGAAGAAGATGCTCTGATGTGTGAATGGTTTACTCTTGTAAACAAGAAAAATGCTTTGATTCGCCGACAGATGCAGCTGAATATCTTGTACGAATTTTTGTTTCTAAACACTAACTTAATGCTTGTTAGTATAGTAAGTAGTACATAGCACTTCGTTGCCGTAAAATATAATTCTAATTCTAGGTCCAGGTCCAACCCTAACTTAATTGTAGGTAGCTAGTAGTTTTTTCTTATGCGTAGTTACTTGAAAACTTTCCCATGCATGCGTCAAAATTAAATGAAATGGGTTAGCTGTTTTGCTGTGGGACGTTACCACTTACCAGTTTGAGCTCTCTTGAATCTAGAAATAGAAATAAGACTGGATATTTATTAATACCTGTATATACCTACCTAGGTACTTATACAGAGGGGTTAAATTATCCATTTGAATTGCATTAATACTCCTTTCAGTTGTTGCGCCTTTTCTCGATACTGGTTTTCTGTGAAAGTTAGTATCCCAGGTGTCATAATGAAATTTTTAATTTTTAGGACATGGTTTTCAAAAGGTTAAAATTCCTAGGCACAGACAGAGTTAAGTACCGTATTTTCTCAGGTTGTGCCTGGGTCTCTAATACAGCAGGAGCTGTGAAACAAAGTGAGGTTTAAAGCCCGGTGGCTCTGTTTAAGGAAATACGGTAGCATGTATGTAGGATGGATATGATACTTTCATCTCTGCTACGCCTCGAATTTTGAATTTTGGAGTTAACTGATAGTTTAGAATGTTTATTATTAGTAGTACTATAGATGGATAATTTTTGGTTTACCGTCGCCCCGTAGTGAAGCACTGTTGTTGGCCAGGACTATTATGGTGGCCCTCTATTAAGTGAGTGTGTTCAACTGACTAGCAAGCATAAAGAAGAAAGGTGTTGTTTCCACTGAGAATGCCTGTGGTGTGCCATGGCATGAGAGTATCATAGGTGTTTAGATAATTTGCTTTTAAAAGAGGTAAAAGTGCTACACAAAACAATCTCTGTATCGTTGTGTGTATTGATGTAAAAATGTGTCGGAACGATAAGTTTATCAGTACTCATCTTAAAACCAACACTCATTCACTTGTACTGACTCAACGTAAAAAAGCCTGTGGCAGAAGTGGAGTGCACCATTCCTTGTCAGTCAACAGTTTTCCAGTCAATCACTTTTCATTTTACCTTTTTATGTTATTCGTAATAAGCCTTCGTTTTTGGCCAAAGGAATTTTTAATACACCACTAGAAGTAGCTTTTTACAATGGGGAAGAACAATCATTGAAGCTTGGGCACAAGTAAACCTAGTTGAGGAATATGGAATGAATGGCTTGAATGCAGGGAAAAGGGAAAGAAATGGTTTTTAAACCTTATCGGCTCAATGAAATGCGTGTTGCATTATTATACAGACAGACGTACCTACCTACTTTTAGTTCCGATCCTGTTAAATAACTCCACTATAACTCCGTGCATCTATTTTCCTCCAATTTCTGACTAAACCTTTCTTTTGCGAGCACTGAATGGTTAATAGTTACGTAAGGAATATACGTACCTATGGTAAAATGCAAGGAGCTTGATGAATGATGAAATTTATCAAAATCGGCTGGTGAAACAGGTTTTTCGTTGTTCGTATTTCTATTGTTGATAAGGTTAGGACGTTAGTAGATGTCTATACTAACTCATTAACATTTTGTGTCGGCTCAGATCAAAGGTAAAGAAAGTTGAGTGGAGTTATTGGTGCTGTATTATTATTTGAATTGTCTAAGGGCTTAGATTGTTATTTTATTATACGTTGGACTGATACTCTCTGCGCTCATGGATAAAATTGTCTCAGATACCTTTAAGACAAGCATGCTGTCTCTTCTATGTCTGGTTTTTAAAAGTTGTGGGTAATTGAAATCTTTTCCCTCTCGTCAACTCACGAAAGAGTTCCGTCAACAGAACTTCCTTTAAGCTCATTTGATGGCTGGACTTAAGCCTATATCTGTCATCGTTTTTCCATTAGAACTTTTCAAGTCATTTAGATTCTTCCAGCTCCTTGCATGACTTATTGAGGCTATTCCACCTCAGTGAAAGAGGAAGGGAAAACTTGGTTTGTAAGACTTCCAACGGGCATTTCTCAGTCTACTTCAAGCAACTTTTCTTTATCATGTGACTTGTTAGAGGGGCATCATTTCGTGCTGTATTCCATTAATAAAAGTCTACTTCACAATTAAACTTTGGTGGGACTCGTGGGACATATTTAGAATAGGCTTTCAAAAATTCTTTCTAAAAATATAGACACCTATACATTGCTCATTGGTTCTTGAGTCGTAGGCACATTCTGTTACAATTGCTTAGTGCAGACGTGGATTAAACGGTAAAGCATAGCTTCGTTAGCACTACCAATAAGTAGTGTCAGAAAGGGTGTCATCATGATTGATCTGATTGAATGTGATTTCACTGCGCGCGTCTGTAATGTATTAAATATATTTTGATCTTTGACACCTGCCTTGATTTTTGTTGGAGATACCGTATTTCCTAAAATAATACGCGGACTTGTAGTAAGTCCAACCGCGGCCGCAAGATAGGAAACAATGCATCTAGTTCTTGTTCCACACGGGCCTAATAAGAGGTTTGAGTTTGTATGGTGCGTGGACCTACTAATACAGGAAATACGGTACAACTATTAGTAGATTCCCTCGCATTAAATTCCAAACTGTCTGATTCCAAATGCTTATGTAACGGTAGTATGCATTGTGTGGTGTGACTTGGCCAATCACCTTCACTCCCTGTAGTTCAAATACCATAATGGGGAAATTCCTAACACTCCTGGATATCTGTCAACATGTGTCTGTCATTCAAAAGTCTTACGATTTTTAAACATGAATGATCTAAATATATCTGATCTGACACTCTACTATACACTGCACTATCCGTTATGCATACCATCTTTACACATCTAGGTAGCTCCATAAAAATGCCCATACAAAGAATTCACTTCTCAGCTGGTCATAAATAGCATTTGAAAAGAACTGTCGTCTGTTTAAAATCTAACAGTTTTGAACTATAATAAAAAATAAATGGATATATATGTATATGTAGATTATAGATATAATGTAGCATGGGGTAAAACCGTCTACGAAGGAAATCAGTCGCAGTGTGAAGAAAGGAAGAAAAAAAATGTTTTTTGTCGATTTATTTTTCTGCAGTTTAGGTTTCATATTAGTTTTAAATTATAATAGAAGATATTGAAAGTACATAAAACGAATAGAAATATTCTCCATATAAAGTTTTCGTACATTCATTTAATATTAGAGTACCTTACTTCTACTTTTAGCTAGTCCTCTAGAGCCAAAAGTGACTGACCCCCCTGCCATAAATTGCCATATTTTTCAAAATGACCCACTGACTAAATTGACGGCACCATTTATGGACGAGCCCGTAGTGCTACCTTTATCACCTATATTTTGGTTCAGTTTTTGTCCAAAGGATGACGTGGCTGCAGGGTTGCTAGTCTCAAATATAAACCAGGGAGTGTTATGAGTCGGGCAACTTCGGTGAGAAGAGTTCCCGAGTGAAACGACTGGCAAAGTTTGTAGCGTCTGTGCTTGTAGAGAGTGCTGTTGTAAAACTAATGTGAGGGCTTCAACATGGTCCCATGACTAGGACGAAAAGATGAGGCTCTGCAATGTACTTGTGCTAGCACGCACAGAACACCTGAAGTTCTTTAGAAGATGTTTTAGATTAAGATTCTGTACCGTTCTATTCTAATGCCACCCTCACAATCCCAATAACGTCCGATCCATCCATTCATTATTATTCTTTGAAGCAAAAACACTTTTCATTCATGTGGACTCTTCTGTGTATAAGAATTTGTCAGTGTGTGTAGTCATTGAATCGTTGAATGTTGAACCTCTGTCTCTGTCACTGTGCTCTCTGTCCAACGGACTTGGATGTCAAAAAGCATTTTTTCTCTTTCTCTGTCGCTCCCCAACCATTTTTAAACGTGGGTTGAATGAATGACCAAGAGATTATATTTTGCATTGTAATTTTCTAAATCGTTCTTTTTTTGGACACCATGCTGAGCAATGCATACACAGATACTATAGTACCTAATAATGAAATGGATAGATTTGTGAACGGGAGGACACGACGCGATGCTTGGCTGGGTTTTCGAGAGAAATTTAAATTGTAGCTGTTTCTGGATTCGCACTAGATATCTGTCTACATAATACATATATAGATATAGGGTACATGCTATGCATTATCAGTTAAGGTTGTGGTTTTTTTCGAATCAAATCAACTTTTACTTAATGACCGTATATTTTTTTCTATTTAAAATTGCAGGGAGAAAGAAGAGGACCTAGAAAGCAAGTATGAGCAACTGAATGAAGAACTGAGAAGAATGCTTTCAAAAGACGGTAAGTCCGTAGTTTTTCTTCGGAATCGGAATTCCTTCCAAGGGATTTACAATTTAAAATTCACGCGTAGGTATTATGGAAATCGTTGAAAATCCACAATGGAATTTCTTGAGTAATTCACTGCGCTGTTGGTTGCCAATATATTGTAGTCGAGAGATTTTTCTTACAATTAGATTCGCTAACGATAAGTTTATTGTTGATGGCTTGCAATGACAAATGTTTCCCAAATTTTTATCAGTTTTTATTGTTGCTTTGAAAAAAATTGCAAGTTCAGTGTTAAGTACACTACTAGTCGTGGTGTGGTGGTGACCTTAACTTCCTGAACTTTTGCACCTACCGTGTGTAAAGATCTCCTCGACCTGACTGCATAATTAGGATTACACTGTAAAATCGGATTTAGTTGAAAGGATTGAGGGAACCGTGAGCTATATTACATAGGAGCCCTAGTATATTTACACTATTCAGTGCATCAATGCGGTATAAGCATCGCCCTATAGTCATTGTTCATGGTTATGCGTATTAATTCCACCGGCTAATCATAATCATAATCGTACTGTTGGTTGGTTTACTTTAAGATTTAAGCGCTATAGTAAGGATTTTCCTTTTCCAACCATTTAAATATGAATTTTTGTGTCAGCGGTGCTAAGTCCATTAAGGGAATCCTAATTCATAGTAGTGTAGCACTCTTAATAGCCAACACTATGAAACGCTCTGTAACCAATCTAAATTAAATTACTAATGCGATTTCTTTTTATTTTAACCCGCACGGTTTACAGATAAAATGGTTTAGGTCAGAGACAGTTATTTTTTTTCCTGTATTTTTATGAGGTTAGAATTGGTTTGGTAAGTAGAAGGTTGGGATTTTATAACGTGTATACTTATATATATATATCTTGAGATATACACATGCCTAGAATGATTCATGGACTTTAGTTTATAGCAGGGTCAACAATAATTAGTTATTCGGTATCTTAAGAAGACAGGCGTGTTTTCTACGTTGCTATCTGTACATAGACAAGGGATGAAATACTCAGGGCGACACTCAAGGAGCATTGCAATTCTGATGTCATATTTTTTGGGCTCAAAACAAAGCTTTCAACATCTTCTAGTTATATCTTACGATAATGTTTCAAAAACTTTAGAAATGTAATATGCACGTTTTCAAAAAAACCAAAACATAAAATTACTTTTCAAAAAGAGCAAAATATAAAATTGACTTTTCAAACAAATATGCAAAGAATAGTATTTAAGTGTTATAAAAGTCATTCCTATGACGTCATATTTGTTAGGCTCACTCAGTGTTCCGTCTTGACTACAGATCTAGTGTTAGTACTCGTGTGTTGTAGGTATACTTATATACATATTGTTCGGTTTCTTCATTTTGGTCAATTATGTATGACCATAAATGCTGGACCGGGCTTTGTACAAGTGAAGATGAAGAGCAACAGCAGAGCATTACTCAGCAGTGCATGATGACTTTAATCCGCTTATCGTTCCTCTCTCTCTCTCTCTCTCACTCCCTTCTCACTCGACAATCTTTGCGACGACCAAGTTTAACGCTAACTTTCCATTTTTTATTATCATTAGAGTTGAATCTTTTCATGTAAGTATGTGCGGGAATATGTGTAGAGTAACATTATTTATAAGAAAGTTATGGAAGACAATTTAAGTTATTTATCACTCCTCACAAGCAAGTACACACAGATCCAACTCATTTATAACGTAAAACTCATATATCTGTATTTATTGTATATTCTGTGGTGGTATCTACATATCTGATGTCGTTATATTTTTTTTCTGAATTGTTTGTTGACCTTACTTGTAGTGTAAGTCGGTCCTCGATGTAGAAATCCATTACCATTAGATTATCCATATAAGTTAAATGTGTCTTTGTGTAGTCAGAGCCTTTGAAAACTTTTAACTTTTTCTGTAATTTTTCATTCTCATTTTTAAATAATAATTATTGCTTGGCGGGCTTATTACTATACGTGTAATTATACGGGCTATTACTTGGGCGTTTCGTACCGCCGTTGGATGTAATAATGGGAATGGGGGATGGGATGGCATTTGCTTACAGTACTTACAAGAGGATTTATGTTTATTGAGTTGAAAACATATTTTGAACTAATTCATACTTTGTGCATTCACATGTCTTAAATATTATGATGGGCTTATGGGTTCTATTGCCAAAGTTCAAGAATCCATATCCGTGCGGAATTTGTAATAGTAATACTATTGTCCGAAAATTGAGCTTGAAAAGATGTTTTTCTCCTTAATTTGTTATCTCATTAGAATTTTCCAAAGAGTGTATAATGTCCCTTCATAGGAACTTAGGTAACTCAACTTTATCCGGCCAAGGGAATTTGAGAGGAGATTACAAATATTTCCTTAGTGTAGGCGTGCATCCCTGCTTAAAAATGCAGTTCATTATGTAGATATGTAGATACTGGTATGTAAAAGATATTGTCGTTTTGAACTACTATACTGTTGCATACTGCATCGCATCGGTTGATGGGCTGTTGATATCTCAAGCCCGTTTTAACATGGGATAATAATATGAGAAGGAGATAATCCAAGATTAAAAATATTGAAATCCAATCTATTGGAGGAAAAAAGTATTTGATGGGATCAGAAAAAGGTTGTGAAAGAAGGAGCATGTTGGAGTTGGAGAAATCCCATTCAACTGCGTATTTATTATTACATGTTGTAGATTATTTTCCCTGTACCGTCCTTGGATTTTGCTCGCATTCTTAAGTTTGTTGTAGCTATGTAAAAGTTCACTCGCTCGCTTTCATCGTAGCACATGTACACATGTTCCAACTTAGAGCTCCTGCCACAACTTTATAATAACCATCAAACTTTGATTGTTGAAAGGAAACGAAAGGATTATCTTTTTTCCTTTTACTCCAGTGGTTCTCCAGGAGACAGTCTCTACCTCCACAGCACTTACTATCTAGGTAGGTACTTACATAATAACTGTGCCACCTTCTTCGCTTCGGCTGGAATAACTTGGGTCTGTTCCGTATTACTTCGGCTGGTAGACTTTGTGTCTGTCACCAAAGAAATTTTTCAGAGCATCATCCTATGGGAGATAGAAGGAATTTAGAAGGGCATCTCATCTCTAGTGTTTCCTTTGAAAATGTTATGCATAGGTATTGTTGTAATGCAGTGTTCATGTTAGTCTAGGTTTTATACTTTTATGTTGAGAGGATTTAGAATTTCCGCCAGTTGTTTGTCCATTGTCGTTGTAGCTGGAGAAATTCAAACATGGGATTTAAGATTTGGCTGGAACGAGTTAAGTAGCATGCCTTTGAAGTACTGGTAGCGAAAATTCATTGCAGTATGAAATACCTTTACCTTTCCAGTACTACTCGTATAGGTAAAGGAATGTTGGTGTAGGAGATTTAATGGAAGATTTCTTTTTTGATTTTTAGAAATTCATATTTCGATTTCGACTCAATTATTGTGATAGAAATATCCTCGACATTTTGCTTGCGGGTTTAAACACCGATGCACTGCTTTTTAATTTACTTTTATCCAGCGCTAGTGACAAGGGGCTATGTGTGTTTTGGTTGGTCTTGGTTTCCATTGATTTATTTCTATAAGATGATCCTAAAAAATAGAAATGGTTGACAAGAAATCGTGTTTTGATGGTGACAGTTCAATGTAGACACATTGGAGATTATTGGAGTGTTCATGGAGCTTGAGCTGGGCTGGGAGTCTGGGATCTGGGAGCGCTTGTGTAGTGGTCGATGATTGCTATTGGATGGAATGAAAACCTTGTTTATTCGCTTCAATTGCGTTCGGTCAGTGGAGGAGATTTACTTTGGCTCTCTCTCTCTCTCTCTCGCTCTCTGTGTTGGCTCTTGGCTGTCGGATAGAGGATAAGCTTATAACCTGGAGGCCTGCTGTTCTCTTAGCTCTCTCCTCTCTGCCTCGCTTCTCTGGTCCATTATCATCTTGTTTGTTATCGACCATGTTGAAAGTCAAGAACAAAAAGGAACAGGATTTGTCTTTTCATTTGTCATTCCATTCTATGAGTCTCAAACATGGAAACTCAGTTAGGGACATAAAGGAAAAACTAAAATCTTGTTTTTATTTTCATTTTGATCGTCGTCCTGTTATTTCCCTTGGTTGCATTGTAGCAGTACGCCGAGAGGAGATAGGGACGTGATGTCGAAGGTATGCCGATAGGCCACAGAAGGCCTGCCAGAGCCGGACAGCCTTTTCAATACAAGATGATTTCAATAGGCACATTTCAGAAATATGCACCTAACTACATAGTAAGCGTATACAGACATTAGGAGCCTTGCAAAAATGATTGAATACAAGTTGGGCTTGAAAAGCTGTTTTAAAGAAGGCAAATCAGGGTTGTAACTTTTTAAAAAAGTGCAAAGCAATAAATATCTACCCGTTTTTCAAAAGCTCACGTCGTAACGGTTCTAACATTTTAAAAAGATGCCAAAACAACAAATAAGCCTTTTCCAATCAAAATGCTGTGCAAATAGATTGATTTTTAGTTTTTGAAAAACTTTAAAAACAACAAATACATTTTTTTAAACGAGCAGATAATGATTTCAAAACGTTTTGAAAAAGTGTCACAACAATAAATTGCCATTTTTAAAACGGGCAGACTCGGAATATCGCGTGTTTAAATGGAGCAAAACACGGTATTTAAGCGTGTCTAAAAACCGTTTCTGTAATGTCATAATTAAAAAGTTCCTTTTGAATCTATCTGCGTATAAAATATAGTGCACATATAGCGATTTAGCTGTAGCTAACCATCACCAGCGTGTTCGTCTGTTGCGTTCCTGAACTCCAACTTTTAGTCACTGTAGTTGGACTTGTTACGTTGCGCTACGGTCTTGGTCTTTTACTGATAAATTACGATTGGATACAAAGTGTGCAGTTTGGTTTTGACTTTGATTTTGATGGAATTCTGATGGTTAGTTGTTCATTACTGCGAGTGTGTAGTGCCGTGCAGGTGGATGGTGGCTACAGACAGATAGCTGGGTGTATTATAGTTGTCTGTCCGGAATGATTGTTGAAGTGGAGCATGAAGGGTAGGGAGACGTGAGTGCGGAAGATTGGGAAGATGTTTTAGACTGGGAAGAGAATGGAAGAGAAGGAAGCGAGCCACTTTCCATTTCTATCTTGCTTTTGCACACTCCCTCTTCCACTATTCTGATTGCCAATCAGAAATTCTTAAGCGGCTTATGTCCCATTCCCTTCCGTTCTCTCCTGGCCTGGCCCCCAACACTGAAACTCCCCACTTTTTCACTCACTCACTCCACTCATCTCATCTCGAAGCGACAGTCAATTTTCTGCCCTGCCCGGGAATAACTCTAGACTTCTCCCTCAACTTGAACCTCTTAAAAATTTTGACATCTCCTCATCGACCTCCTTAACTTCACCGAGCCCCAGCTCCACTATATTTCCCGTATTAGTCTGTCGGAGAGTTTAACTTTTACTTTACTCCAACCAGCACATGTCTAATAACTAATATCAGCATGCGTATAAATCATTCAGTACTTTTTTCGTGAAATATTTCTGTAAAAATATCAGTAGTAAATAGTGGGCATTCCCCACCCCCCCCTCCCTCTCGTTATCTAATTTAAAAATGTACCTACCTACCTTCGTACGGAAATATAAGTGGGTACGGTAAGTATAGGTACATATAGATATGACTTGAAATGCATGAGTGAGAGATTTACATTTCTAAGCTGGGCTCAAAAAGAAAATTAGGATGTTCCTGAGTCTGGAATAAGTTGAATGGGTGAATGAGTCAAGACCGCATAACCCACAGAGTCACAGTCTCACAGAGTAAAGTCTTGGATGGATTCTGTATAGAAGCTCGTACTGGCACTGCACTGTAAGCTCTCTGCTCACCTTTATATGCCTACAGAGAAACAGAAATATTTAATCTGCTTTGAATTTTTTTTTCTCGACTGAGTTGCAAGGAAATGACGAGGCTCGAAACAGATAGATGCAGTAGAACCAAAAGCATTTTATTGCTGGAACGGGGACGGTAAAGGATTGAGACTGTCTGTCGAGGATTGTTGTAATATTTTAATAGGGCATTAGCTGGAGCTGAATAATGATAAATACCGTCACCGTCACCCTAATGCCGTAATGAGAATGGTTTTTATTTCGTGAATGACTGGAGCTCGTTGAAAAATATCATTCGTATAGGATGGGGATGCTACTTAGTACATGCATATGACCTCCGAGGATGATGATAAATCTTTGGAATTATCGTATATGTTGAGAGAGAGGACTTTGTGTGCTCAAGTAGATGCTGCGCTATAGGGTATGCATAGGAGTCTAAACTATTTTACAATTTCTGTGTGTCTCGCTTTTATGATCCCTTGAATGTTGAAGATGTGAGGCATGTTCTGTGTACTGAGCTCTTGGCTCTATTCGACGGTTGCCATTACTGATACTGTGAGGAATATCCTTATTGCGGATGCTGTAAATCGGCTATATGGTTTGTCTTATTAAAATGTATCTTAGGCCTAGTGTCTAGCTTTTATATCCTCTTCTAATGCTCTTTGCTGGAAATAAGCCTCTCGGAGTCCTTGTCGACTTGACTATGAAACGAAGAGGCTCGTGTGTCTATATTTTGTATTATGGAGACTCCTCTACACCACTATATATAGCTTGCTGCCTTTAAACACTCCGGCCTGTCTCTTCCTTCACATTGTCGAAACCTTCAGTTCACTTCAGAACTGATTCTCTCACTTCCATTCCCACCACACCACATCACCACATCCGCACCAAAACACACTCATTTTCACCTTTCCCTGTCCAACAAGAGGAAAAAGTTCTTCTGGACTCCACCAATTTTTAATTTTTGACCCGGAGGTCATCCTAGTCTGTAGCAAAATATACATAATTTTATATTAGCATCAATGGTTTCTATTTAAGTCTTGGTGTACAGTGCATTGGAAATAGGGAATACACGTTTCAAGTCCAACTGCAAGGTCGTCGGGTGTCAAGTGACGAGTGAATGTGGGGACACAATCGAGTCATTTTTTTCTTGTTGTGAATGTGAAGTGGTGGTGGTGGTGGTAGTTGCTGGGATGTTTCATTGAGTTCTTATTATAGACCGTTGTATAGAGTTGGATTTGGCGTTTTAAGTGGTGGCTCTCGGAAGTTTTTACGTCCTGTCATTCTTGGATGTGTGAGTGCGTGTGTGTGAGTGTGGGATGGTGAACGGGAAAACGGCAGATAGAAATAAACCGACTCCTTCTCCACAAGTGGCCTTTGATGAGTTTGTTCATGGGCAGAGTGGTGAAAGCGGAGGTTCTATTGGAACAAGTGTACAAAGTAACTTTCTCCTTGTGCTCAAAAGATTCGTCAGTGTGGAATCATTTGATGCGTGTTTCTTCCTGTACGAGAGGCTACACGCTATCCATCTGTGATGGGAATACATAGGGACTATAAATATGTACACCGTGTGAGTGAGTACGGTGAAGTCTACAAAATGTCTTTGCGCTTTCTTTCCGTCTACTTGTAAGTTTGTTTCGTGATCGTATTTTACTGGGATGGTTGTGCTTCTGGGGTGGACTTGTATATGACTCGGTCTGATTTAGAGAAGCTGGGGTGTCGAAAAATGTGATATCTTTTACTTTATGACGTAGCCATTCTATGAAATATGAAAGTGCACTATGATAATATGAAAAATATATGTATACATGCTGTGCAAACGGTTTTCTTGCAATAGTTTATTAGTATTTTAAATATGTATATTAGGCTGGCTTCTTCCCGTGGCTGCTGCTACAAGAATGGATTTCGTATTTTTAACCGTATTGAATTTACTGTGCGACTGTGCCAGTGATTCTGTCACTTGTGTATGGACATGATATGGGTAGTTTAAGTAGGTGGATATATTATACGTACATAAATAGTGCATAATATATTGTATCGAGCTAATACTACCTAATAATTTTTGTTGAATAAACGTAAAAGTTGACATAGAGATATAATATGATCTGTTACTGCATGCATGTACATTCTACAGCGTTTTGTACTTGGGTAGTTTAGTATTTTGCCCACATAAAAGAATTAGAGGGCAGTAAACCAGAAATTTTCATTTCTCTCTGTCGAAATAAAATGGAAATGTCAGCGCTGAAAAATTTGTCTAATGTAAAAGTCTGATTTGTATGATTTTTTTTGTATTTTGTGGCAGAGCTCCAAAAAACAGAGTCGGATCGTCTGAGAGAGTCCCTTCTTCTTCAAGAGCTTGTCTCCGTCGTCAACCAAAGGGATGAACTCGTCACTCATTTAGATGACCAAGAGAAAGCGTGAGTCTCACAATTGAAGTTTCTATCATTATTTACATATGTATGCAATTGGGATGGACTGATCGGTTGAAGACGGCGTTGTGTTTCCGTTGCCAACTTTGTAGTTTTTAAGATCTTCGAACAAACTGTCACGTTCGAAAGCTTTGCAAAAGTGGAAACAGTATCTTATTTGGAAAGACTTAGAAATTCAAATGCGGAAACCTTACAGAACACGTATTACAGGAAAATATTTCTGTATGGTCCCACGATTTTATTTAGAGCTGCAAACTAGCCGTAGCAATCAGTTGTACAATTTTCGTTGAAGAACTTCGATGGTATAGACAGCTTTTACTGTACCACACAAATAAATTCTACTGAAATAGCTTCATGAAAAGTATGTATCATAAGTATCTGTTAAGCAGCTAAATGAGGCATATATCCTACGATTTTATATTTGGTGTGCCTCATTTTACTTTTTAAGAGACGCTATGTTCGTACTTCCAGAATTTATAGAAAGAAGAAGGGGTTTATGGCCCTTAAAACCGTGACGTAGAATTCTCATAACTGGTAATAATAGCCGTGTATCGATTGTTACTGTATCTCTTTCACTTTGTAAATTGAATTAGCCCGGTTGGTTACCAGGCTACCTTTCATACATCGTATACCGACGCAATAATGTTGAGCCATGAGCAGGCGGTGAGTATTCTCATGTGAAAATTGGACTCTGTTGAGAGATGCTCAGCTGTGTCTACAAAAATATTTTATGAAGCACCCATGCAAAAAATTCTTTTCTGAGCGAGGAAGATCCGTCTGTGTTGTATCTTTTGCTTGGAAGAATTAATTTTCAACGGTTGTCATTACAATAATGCTCGCATTTTCATGATTTTATATGTTCAGCTCAGTACAGAATCAAACCTTGGATACAATCTTACAGATAGAACCGTTTTGTAAATTGCTCCCGTTTTTTATTTCCTCTGAAAAGATTACAATTTACCATTTGCTCTCTTTACTAGTACAATTTAATAGTTAGTTGAGACTGTCTGTAATACTATCTTTAGTGTATCTGGGTATCTATAATAGGTAAGTACCTACCTTTTCCTTGAATAGCCTGAAGGAACAACACATCCTTTGCTTCTGTTACAAGTTGCAGACGCAGTAGTGGACGGAATAATTCTTTGACACAATGCATATGTACATAGGTTCCTAGTAGTGCGTAGGGCTGGTCGCTGGTCACTATTGTTAGAAAGATCTAAACTTTATCTCTTACTCATGATTCCGTGGATGGCTTCCGGCGACAGTTAGTTCATGTCGTGTCGTGTGTTTCTTGCTTACCTTTTAGTCACATCCTAATTGCGTATGTATGTACCTACCTGCCTACATACATCCATACCTATGTAGAAGATTGTCGTAATCACAAAGCATGTGCAGCTACTTGTGTCTCATCTGGAGGTCTAGAAGTAGGTAATTCAGTGATAAAATTAGCTACTATTGAATTCAAGACGAAGACGAGGCATAAACATGAAACGTCTCGAGCCAGTTGGTCATTGATACTAATTTTTTGTTGGTGTGAATGGCAATTTTAATCTGCCCTGGACAACTGGACTGGACACTCACGCATTAACTCGCTCTTACTCTAGAGATTACGTACAGTATCTACATCTGACTATCTAATTGCTTGTACTAATAAGCGTATCGATGTCCGGCAGTAGGCTACAAAACTAGTAGCATATTTGGTGTATTTATACATACTACCATTACTATAGGTATGTATCCACGTTAAATTACAGCCGAGATTGAAAATGATAAAATTAATTGTTGTTATTGTTGGACGAAAATTGAAAAGTTGATACAAATTAAATTGTGGCATGGGACGAAGGTAGAAAAGGCTTGGTGTGACGGGAAAAAGGAAGCTGTGGCAGGTGATGCAACAAACTGTTTCATGATGAAGGATTTTTAAGCCGGACAAGGGAGACAGAGAGAACTTTAAAAATGGATGTGTGTTGTTCTGCTCGTCAGCTGATATATGATACATCGTGGAGAAGCCCAAAGGTATAGAGAAGCATGTTGCAAGAACGACGAACGGACAGACGGACGGACAGCAGTATTAAAATAGGAACGGGACAAAAACCTAAACCGGATTAAAGCTTTTAAAACCGGAAACGTGAAATATTGTGATTTATGAAATGACATTACCCTTGGGGTTTAACTCCAATGGACATTTCCACTGTCACCGTATGCTCCCTTTATGTATGTTTGTCAACTGCTTTAAACCGAGGGCCTTTTCTTGTGGCGTTTTAGAAGTTATGATGCAACGTAGTTACAGACATGCTAGGTACCTATAGTTCATGGTGGACTGCTGTCCTCGTCTTTGTCTGATTTTCACTAGGATATAAACAGAACTACAGATACACATAGACGCATCATATTTATACGGAATAATAAGTCTGTGTAATGTAGCCACCTACCTCTGTTGAGCTTTGGTTTTGGTGTGACGTCTAGTGCAATAACTACTATGTCTTCCATATATCTGAACTTCCATTTCATTCTACTATATGTGTCAGTGTTTGTACCATGCTTGGAGCCATCCTCGTTTCGGTTTCGGTGACAAGGAATAATAAAATAAATAATGTGTTTCATGGTTGAATCTGCTGTCATGTGACTCGAGGAGCTCTGTTCACAGCTAAAACCATTATAAATTGAAATACTATCTTCCGCCATACTCCACGAACGACTCGCTGCTGCAGTAAAGGATTTATAAATTGCATTTATAAAAGTCGGCGCTCCCCTTTCAAAAAAATTCATCATCTTTTCAACTCGAGCGTCAAGATGCACTACGAAAAGCTTATAGTTTGTTACATAACATGTACCTACCTCTACCTATGGTACCTAATACCTAACATAGTTACTTTGGTTTACTATTTTATCCGTACGTACGTCGTATTGCCTCTAAATGAGGTACACTCACTATTGGAAGGATTTATCTTTATTTATTCACATGTGCTATAACGTCATTTGTTGGTAGGTTCCTATATGTTAGTTCATGATGCCTATGAAGCTGTCATCTCGTAGACAGTTTAGTATTTGTGTATAAATTACGTAATGACTTAATGCAGTAGCCTGTGCTGTGTATTTGCTGTTTTTTTCGTATTTTTTCAAAAAATGCTGTTAAAGTGTAATTATCCAAATTCAGCAATAATTACAGCTTTCTGTCATCGTATCCACGCTGCTGCTAACGTCAGCTTCAAATTTGGTTCATGGCTACTAATTCGATTGCTTAACTATTATTCTAATGCAAAAAAAAACTTATTTACTGTATTACTGTACTGATATTGCCTGTATGTTTATTCAAAGCGTCTATTAGCTTTGAGAGCCATGTGATGGTCTACGACCAGCATCAGCTAATGTTTGAGCCTTTATTTTTGCTCAAGGGCTTTTGCTTTTACAAAATGCACGGATGGACGGACTGTGGACGTGTTGTATGGGTCGATGTTAACATTACTTACACGCATTGAGTTGAATTTGAATGGCTGTAGTGTCGGCGGCTTGGTTTGTGTTAACTTATTAGATAATGTGTCCATCACTTCGTTCTTGTGTCTTGCGTTTAAATTCAAATGGATGATAAATTAATGTAGGTAGGTAGGTAGTTATCATATCGTGTTTAAAATGAAGGAACGTTGACTAATGAGCGTGTGTAGCACATATCAAGAGGGTCATTTGTACTGATACTTGGTTGGATGTCTTTATTTTTATCCCGTTGTGTCTCTCACTCTTCTCTCAAGTCATGTCTATGGTTTCGATTATGAAAGCCGTACAAGTGTGAACATTACTTTGTATTATGTCGCTGTCCTCCACGCTGCCCCGTCAATTTTTGTTTCTCCCGAGTTATAATTAGGTATGTGTAGTAGAGAAATCGCTACGTGGGTAGGTACCTACATTTATATGTCATTGTATAATCCAGGAAAATGCTTTACATTGAATTGGTTTGGTTTGCTGTACGAACACTACTTACATATGTAGACAGTTGAGTGAAATAAAATGAGAGGCAAACTCTATTGCGTACAAAGGGTGAGTGCCTGGAAGTCTGGACATGAACAACTCTTATGTGTTAAACGAAGCTCTTTTGTTACGAGTAGACGGTCGTACGTATACGATATTCCAAGAAGGACAGCGTGAATACAATTACTTAGGTACTTTTATAAGCGAAGGTGCGTGATTTCCAGTTTCTCCAGACAAAATAATCAGATTAAGTAAAAATGATTGTTATATAGGGAAAGTAGAACGCCGGATGGCGTCGCTTGGGTCTTTTCTACCTTCATGGTTTAACTTGGCCGCTTCCATTTTTAATTATTTACAAGCCTTATGTATGGTAATGGTAATGGTAAATGTGTGATGGGTACATATAATAATTATTATTAGCATTGATCATTTCTGGAGCTGCTGCTATAAAGTTTTGACTGATTCACTTTCAGTTAAAACTGAAAATGGTTGGTTTGACTGATGCAGTGTGTACACATGTCAGTAAGTGGCATTGCAGATTTAACAGCGGCACTAACAAAAGTTTGTTCACGGGACGTGAACTGTAGTGTTATGTGGTGCTCAAGTGTTAGATGTTAAATGCTCCGGGGAATTTGTGGATAATTGGCTTGTGTCGACACTTCACTCTCGAAATATATTGAATGATGATGAGAAGGGGCAGTGATCGTGAATGGCAAACAGTTTGTCTGTCTTCTCCGAATTTGTCCCCTTCAAATGTGTGAGCGACTCACAATTCACAGTGCTAATGCAAGCGCAGACCTTTTGGCAGAGAAATTGAAATTGAATTCGACGACAGTTTGTATACCTATTTAATGAGTTCCATAATTTGCGACATGCTCCCCACTCATCAGTGACATTTGTTCCGTATTTTCTTCTCATTATTATTGGGTGTATGTACGTGATCTACAGCCTTACTCAAATGGAGGTTCTATTTTATTTCTGGCATTGTGCACACAGTGGATTTAAATATAACCTGCAAAATACGTAGATATCAGTTGTACTGTTACAAATAAGCCAATCTTGGTGTATCTGTTATGCTTTGTTAGTATTGTATGGCTCTGCTGTGAGGTGTCAACTTACCTATTTAGAAAACAAAGCGATTAGATACGCTGGGAGGCTAGGCTAGGGATATAGTGTCTATTTAGGAGCGTGTGCGCTTAAAATGTGCCTAATTGGGAATTAGTAACATGTAGACTGTGTATGGATTTATTTCCTATTCCCACCCAAACAATCTTGTAAATCCTTGTTTCCTTTTCTACAGAGTTCTTACCGTTAGAAGTTTAAAGTTACTACGTAAGGTCCCTACCTATATAAATTCTGTATCTTTAAGATTTGTAATTGATTCTATGGCTCATACACTACATGTAGGTGCAACAGCGATGACATTCATTTAAAAATAGTTAGGCATTATAGGAGGACCTAGGTAAAATTGTAGGCAGGTAGGTACTCTGTATTAGAATTTCATAAGAATAATCTGGGTCTTTTGGATGGAGCTTATAAATAGTATGGAGTTAAAGATAATTCCTTAGGAGCCGGTCGTGAGTGAGCGACGGGGAGTGAACAAGTGAAAACCGAGAAGGCAGAAAAAGAGCAATTACTTAAAAATTTTATGAGCCCTCCAAGCCCACAATGGAAATGAGCTGATAGACTAAAGGCGAAGAGAGACTTTCCGTGGCTTTTCATTTTCATTCATTGACGTGCGAGTGCGTGGAGGGAAGGACGGACGTGTGCCGTCATTGTTTTGAGGACGTTCGACTCCTATAGGAAGCAGCGCGTGACCCACCGAGGTCATGTTACGGTCTTTGGGTCCCTCGCACACGTGACTCCAGCTCAATTGACAGATTACGAACCCATGTGCATTCACTCTCTGTTCCATTACCGGGCGATTGCTCATACGGCTACTACAAACATTGAATATGAAATGAAAATACTAAATGCAGATATTATATTATGAACCACTACCAGATTATCAATGCACTGCACACTGCACTGTCGTGTACCGACGGGAGTAGGTACATACCAATCTGAGTCTTGTGTCACATGAAAGTATCCGTTTTTATCTCCCTGCCTACTTATTAAGGCCTTGTTCAATGTGACGGGTTACGATGCGAGTTAAAAAAATACGTTCGAAACATGATATTGCCGTACGGAAAGACGTAAATCATGGTATTTTGAGCTTTCAAAAATGCAACACAAAAGTAAAAAGTGTTATTTACTTATTTAAAAAAAGGAAAACGTGATTATTACACATTTTAATAAGTGCGAAACGTGGTATTTGCACATCGCAAAAGTGCGAAAAATGATACGTAGGCATTTCAAAAAGGTTATTTTCTATGCCGTCATAATTGGAAGGCCCCTAACATGACCTACACCGTTCTAATTTATTTTATTAATACGCAGTACATACATACTATGTACAACTTACGCGTATATTTGCAGTGCACTGCAGTTCGATTAGATCTCTCACTCATATCTCTACTTTTGACAAATGAACTGAACTGAATCACATCAACATCATCATCGACAGTAGTGGTCCAGATAAAGAAGGAAGTTAATGCACAAGGCCATCTTCTCTGCATCTGCTGGGAGTTATTAAGTCTCGTTAAAACATTGTGAATATTTCATGACTGTGTCAGTCTTTGCAAAGCTCATTTACCGTATTTCTCCGAATAATTCCCGGGGCTCAAACAGTTTCCGGGTCTCAAATAGTTTCCGGGGTTTAGGCGC